>BGNK01002043.1:27931-76197 GCA_003297005.1 Symbiodinium sp. clade A Y106
GCGTGGGCGTGGGCGTGGGCGTGGGCGTCTGTGTGGGTGTGGGCGTGTGCGTGTGCGTGTGCGTGGGTGTGGGTGTATGTATGTATGTATGTATGTATGTATGTATGTATGTATGTATGCATGCATGCATGGATGTATGTATGTATGTATGTATGTAATGTATGTATGTCTGTGTGTATGTATGTATGTATGTATGTATGTACATAAATATATGTGTGCATGTATGTATGTTTGTTTGTAAGTGTGTATATATACATATATATACATATATACTTATTATGCATGTGTATATATATATATTGTATATATGTACGTATGCATGTATGTATGTACGTATGTATGTATGCCGTACGTATGCATGCATGCTGCATGGATGGATGGATGGATGGATGGATGGATGGATGGATGGATGGACGCATGGTTTGATGGGTGCATGCATAGATGAACGGATGGATGGAAGGATGGGTACATAGATGTACTGCCTTGTTATTGGCTTATGTTTCTTCATTTATATGTATATTGATCTTTCAGATGATCTGAAGACCTGATCATCCAGTTATCTTTTTAAACTATTTACTTACTTCGCTACATACTTACACACTTGCTGCTTACTTACTTACTTATCGAAATACTTGAACCCTTTAAATTTCTATCTGTTCATGTTCATACACATGGGCATTCATGTGGCAAGAGCCGTTATTTATCGTGCAAAATGTCTTCTGGGTGTCATATGTATATATATATATATACACACATGTACTTATGCATGTATTTATATGTACATACGAATCACGTTCCGAAGATCATGCGACTGATAAGGGCTCACGGACAACATCAAGAAAAGATGTTACTCTGATGAGTCCTAGTCCTAGTTGGCACATGGGCCTGTCTCTTGTGTTCATCACAACAAATGCACAAACGCATATGCACTGCGAGAGAAGGACCAACAACTGAGGTCTTGACGGACAGCCACCCGAAGCAGCCGGCATTGCGAGCGGAGCGTGCCTGCAAGCTTCAAGCAGAACAGTCCCAAGCTGTCCTAAACCCAAACCATAAGCCTTAAGTACGCGCTTCAGGTGCCCAAGACGGCTTTTTTGATGCTTCTGCTGCAATACTACTCATGAGCCTCAAACTGTCAACCTTAAGCCGTGAAAGCTACAAACTTACATCTGAAAACCCAAAAGCCCGAAAGCGCTACTGTTGAGACGTGCGGATTCCAGCTACGCTGCAAAATCATGGTTTGGACTTTATGGAAATAATATGGAAAATAACAAATTCCGACATTTCGAAACATGTGAAAATAATGCGGACTAGAGTTGCGGTTGCTTCAACATTAATCTCAACAATATGCTGGAGATTCGCTTCGACGTTCTGAGCTCACCATTTGCCAGGAACCTCTGACATTCAACAATCACATGAGCTCATCTTGCTGCCTGCATCACGAGTAGAACAACAACAGGTGGGCTTACGTACCCTCTTGTGCCGGGGGCATTGTCTCCAACCATCTGATAGCTGCCAGCTGCTAATTCGAAGGCCTTTGACCGGACAACCAAGCCTGTGACAACCCTCCACAGGGTGTTCAGACCCAGAGGAAGGGGCTCACACCTACACATGAGCCCCTAAACCCTAAACCCAAAACCCTTCTCATCGCAGCAAAGTCGAGGGCTTTCACGAGGCTTGAAAAGCCTCCAACGAGCTTCTTGGAACCCGGCCTCCGGTGCCCGACCAAGGTATTCATACGTTGTCCATAGCTTCCCACATTTTTTCCGTATTTCTAGCTTCTTACGCTCTGTCAAGAAAATATGGAAAGAAAAAGACGGCCATATGTTTTCCACTTGTTCACGTGATTTCGTATTTTTCCATAGTTATTCCATATTTTTGGCATATTTACTTCATATTTTCATCACAGAGCCTAGAAAGCTGGAAATATGGAACACATATGGTAAAAGAAAACTATTTAAAAATGTTGTGAAAATATGTCAAAGATGTGAAAACAGTATGGAACAAGTATGACTCCAGAGATCTCCCCTCTCCAGAGGCCGAGGCCTTGCAACCCAACCCGAGCCCCACTCCAAAACCGCCCTCTCCCCAGAGCTCCCTCCTTCCCGAACCCTCAACCCTAAACCCAAAACCCTAAACCCAACCCTTTCACCGTCCCTGGGACTCCTTCCCAGACACGTTTCCCCTTGTTTCCAAACCCCTTCCCCTTCCCAGAGCATTTTTCGAAACCTTTCCTAATCCCCGAAGCCTCTGTCCGGAATAACACGCTTTAGGGTTCAGGATTTAAGGTTTAGGCGTTTTTGAACGCCTCCATTACGGTTTAGGGTTCAGGGTTTAGGGCCTTTACGGGCCCCCTGCCCATCAAACCGTCGATGTGTGAAAGCCTTCACGCACTCATCGCAGCGGCGATTTCATCAACCGTTACTGTCACATTGCGTGACACAGTCTTTAGAAACTGGGCACGTTTTCTGGGTCATCTTGTTTTCACACTTTTCATGTAACTAAATTGTCGGGGCTGCGATGGCTCCTCGCCGATCTTCGCCTCACAACGCTACTACTCTGAAGCCCTAAAGACTTGAACCTTACCGCCCGCGACTCTTTCGAATCCTTAGAGAACCCTTCAAAGAAGGCTGGCATCCCAAAACCCTAAACCCTAAACCCCAAACCCCTAACCCCTAAACCCCAAACCCCAAACCCCTAAACCCTAAACCCCCCTACGAAACCTGAAAGCACCAATTCGGGCAAGCCCTGAATTTTCGGCCTGGGCCTGCGCCAGCCGTTTCTCTGCAAGGGCCTTTTGGTTGAAGCCCGGTTTAGGGTTTAGGGTTTCGGCTTTAGTGTTTAGGGGTTTAGGCTTTAGGGTTTAGGGTTCAGGGTTTAGGGGTTCAGGGTTTAGGGGTTTAGGGTTCAGGGTTTACTCTTTATGAAAAGGTTGCGGGGAAGGATCTTAGAGAGTATTATGGGGCTTGTGTTAAAGAAAGAAGGCTTCCCGATTGAGGGTTGTCTTCCAAAGTTTATAAGCATCCAGAATTTCGGTGTCAGAGTTTGGCGGTTTAGGGTTTGAGGTGCAGGCTTGAAACTTGCGTTTTGGAGCTTAGTGTTTTAGGCTTTAGGGCTTCGGGACCTAGTTTGTTCGGTCCAACGGACTCTAAGACACCCACGTTTGCAAGGTTCCCATTATGATTTCCATGTAAAAGCCTAGAACATGTCGATTTGTTGTGGTAAAAGTACTGGCTACAAGTGAGGTGCGCCGTCTTAAGGCAAACCCTGAAGCCTATCTGCACCCCTGAACCCTGACACTGGATCGAATGCAGAGAAAACCAAACTCCTAGAGCCGCCTTGCATCCCCCGCAAATGTTTTTCATGTGGATTGAAGCCCTGACACTGACGGCCCAAGCCTCTTTCGAACCCCCTATGGACGCCCCTGATAGAAGGTCGACGCACCTTATTTTCTCTGGTGTTGTCGTGCGCATTTTGCAGATGCAGGGCGCTATCGTGTGTGTTTGTTCAGATAGAGGGCGTTTTCGAGTGCTTGATCGCGTGTTTTTGTGCTTTCGTCTTGCACATGCAGCGCAGCCGCCTCTCCCACAGAGCCACCATGATGAGGTCCACACAGACTCCATTCCATGTCCCAACCATGATAACGTCCACACAGACTCCATCCGTTCCCACAGAGCATCTTGAAGTTGCCGCTGGAAGGATTAGTTTTTTGAGGCCCTAAGACTAGCTTCTTAGCAGAAGTCCCACGCCTGCCACGGGAAATGAAATCTAACGCAGCCCAAATGACCAGTGAAAAAAAGCGCGTTAACCTTGTAGAACCCGTGTAGGACAAACCTTCAAGCCTTGCAGCCCAAGCCCTGATTTCTTCTGCTGTGCCTTGGCGCGCTGCTTCTCGGCCCTGGCTGCGTTCTCCTTCAGGCACCCAAAAACCCCAAAGCCCAGAAACCTTAAGCCCCTGCGTAAGGCCGTGAACCTACAGCCCAAGCCTCTTTCGAACCCTTCTGGAACCCTCAGGGTCCTTAGAGAAAGTTTACATACCATGGACTGCCGTGGATCACGATTTCAGGTCTACTGCTTGCATGGTTTATCGGGCATTGGAACTCTTCAGGATGGTATGGGCAAAGGAGCTTCTTCGGATTTGAGGGTTTGGGTGGTTTTGGCCTTCAGGGCTTAGGTGATAGCAGGGTTGTTGGCTAGAGCTGCGACGCGACATGTTGACTGGCGTGTCCTGGAGTCCTTCAGACAGAAGGATTCAGACGATCGTCTGACAAGCTGAACTCCAAGACCAAAACCCGACGCCCTAAAACCTAAACCCGCAGCCCTAAGCTCTGAAACCCCAACCCACCGTGTCCTGCTCGAGCTGCATGACCTCTCAGTTTCAGTACCAGCAGGCCAATTGCGGTCAGTGCGTGTGCGTGTGTGTCTGTGTGCGTGTGTCCGTGTGTGTGCGTGTGTCTTGTGTTTGTGGTTGTTTGTGTTCGTGTTTGCGGTTGTGCTTGCGCTTGCGGGCGTAAGCGTGGGCATGGGTGAGGCCCTTGGGTGCGTGCGCGTGCCGCACGCTTTCCATCCTCCGCAGCCGCATCTGTCCCCATGTAGCCCACGTCGACCTACATCCGTATTCAGTCGGATGTTTAGACTCTTTGCAATCCGGGCTATATGAATACAACACCATACGGACATAGGTCGACGTCCAAGCCCAGGAGAATGTGACCATAGAGCCGACAGCACAGTCGAAGCGAATGTGTTTATAGTCGGCATGCCGCCGACCGACTTGTGGCAAGTCTGGAACATTCGTGTGTTCGAACATATTCTTGGACCCGCAAATAAATGCATCGATATACACACACCTGCACAAGACAGACAGACAGACATACTGACATACAGATAAGTAGACTTAAATTTTTGCATACAGAAATGCAGGCATACAGACACACGGACATATAGACATACAGACATACATGAATGCATAAATACATACGTACATACTTACATACACACATGCACAAACCCGGCGGAGGGGTTGTTTTTCCTACGTCTGGCCCGCCCCGGTTTGCTTTCCTAAGTCTGGCTCGCTCGTTTGGGCTGCAAACACAGCAAACTGATTTGTAGGGTCTTGTTTTGCTTGTGTTTTGCATCACGCTATTGGGGAATTACCATTTGCAGGGTCTTGTTTTGCTTGTGTTTTGCATCAAGCTATTGGGGAACTACTGTACCATTTGCAGGGTCTTGTTTTGTTTGTGTTTTGCATCAAGCTATTGGGGAATTACCATTTGCAGGGCCTTGTTTTGCATCAAGCTATTGGGGAATTACCATTTGCAGAGTCTTGTTTTGCTTGTGCTTTGCATCAAGCTCTTGGGGAATTACCATTTGCAGGGTCTTGTTTTGCTTGTGTTTTGCATCAAGCTATTGGGGAACTACCATTTGCAGGGTCTTGTTTTGCCTGTGTTTTGCATCAAGCTATTGGGGAACTGCCATTTGCAGGGTCTTGTTTTGCTTGTGTTTTGCATCAAGCTAGTTGGGGAACTACCATTTGCAGGGTCTGGTTTCGCGTCTGACTATATTGGGGGATTACAATTTCGAAGCTCTTGTCTTGTGTCGTTGTTTTCTGGCGTCGTTGATGTCGTTGTCATCGTCGTCCTCCTCCTCGTCGTTGTCGTCGTGGTTGTTCTTGTTGTTGTTGTGGTTGTGGCTGTGGTTGTTGTTCTGGTTGCTGCTGCTGTTTTCCTCATTTGGCGGTTCCGGTTCCTCATATATATCTTAAACAGGCCCCCTCATTTGGCGATTCCGGTTCATCATATGTCTTAAACATACCCCCTCATTTCGCGATTCGGATTCATCATAAATCTTAAACACGCCCCCTCTTTCGGCGATTCCGGTTCATCATATCTTAAACACGCCCCCCTCAGTTGGCGATTCCGGTTCAACATATACGTTAAGCACACTAGTTTACTTGGGGGATTCATCAGATCTCTACAAGACGCCCCTTCATTGGCGATTCCGGTTTATCATATATTTTAAACACACACCCCTATTTGGCGATTCCGGTTCATCATATATCTTAAACATGCTCTAAATTTGGCGATTCCGGATTCACGAAAAATCTAAATTAACACGCCCCCTTATTTGGCGATTCCGGTTCATCATATATCTACAGCACACCCCCTCATTTGGCGATTCCGGTCCCTCATATATCTACAACACGCCTTCTCATTTCGCGTTTCCTGTTCATAATATATCTTAAATACGCCTCTTCATTTGGCGATTCCGGCTCATCCTATATCTTAAACACGCCCCCTCATAGGCGATTCCGATTCTCTTCTTCTCACGCAGCCGAAGAGTGCGGTCTAGCGGGCGCGCTTCATCTCATGCATTTGCATGGACGGCCTCTCGGTGGAAGCTAGCACGAATGCTCGTTTGAGCACAGCAAAATGCGCCGTAGCGCCATGTACGACCTACGTTTCAAAAATCAGTCGTCAAGCTCCTCGAACCGCACCACTTGCAGCTGCGGTCTGCACTTGTTTTTGCCGCCCGGGTAGAGCAGCCTGTCCATGCGCAGTTCCATCATCCGCAACCTGTGAGAGAGATCGTGGCCTATCTGGTTCAGTGTTGCCATGTCCGCTGCAATCTGTCTTAGCTGATACTCCAGAAGAAAGAGCTGCGCTGCGTGCCAGTCCATTTCTCCGCGTGGGAGATCGTTGATCGGCACATAGATCGGCTGAGGCATGGTGTACTGATACGGAGTGCGGTTCACTTGAGCCGCTGAGGGCTGGACGCGAGTTACACGTCAAGGCAAGTACATACGTGTTTGCGCTCGCATGTTTGGACATCGCGGCACTGAGAGCTTGGGGCTCTTTCTCGTCGTCTATCAACCAATGCTGATGTTCCCCTGTCTGGATGATTGTGTAGTGGCCTGCCGCAGGGCTGGCACCGTGATGCTGAATGATACCCGTTAGTCTGTACGAGACCCACCTAATCAGAAGACTGTGATCATCAAGATAGATGGGTACCTGAAGGGTATCAGCAAGACGATATGCGTGTGTAGTTTTCTTGGCACGTCCTCTGCGCCAAGCAAACCGAGGCAGCTGCACAAACATCCACGGATCTGCACTCGTGAGTGCGTGCATCTCATCTTGCTGATGCCAAAAGTTGAGCAGATCCTGCAACTCATGCGAGCGCCGAGGCATATCAGGCAGGATGATGCATGTTTGAATGCTGGTGTCAGCCTGAATGTGCACTCCTTCAGGACCCGCCTGTCTCGAATCCACCCTACCTTTGTGAGTGCTGCAGTGAGTTTGGGAAACAGAAATGAGATAAATTCACAAACATCATGTTGCCTCTTAGGTCTGGGCCACCCCAACAGGTGGAACCCCAACAGGTGACGAGCATGGTGTCTCCCAGCCTGAATACCCTGCAGGGCCTCAGGCAGCACATGGGGATGGCCCGTACGATGTGCAACCAACCACAGGCAATACAGGACCGAGTTTATGTAACACAGGTTACCAGGATTCTTAAACCGAGGGATTCCGATTCATCATCATCATCATATATATATATATGTTAAGCACGCCCCTCATTTGGCGATTTTGGTTCAGCATGTATCTACAACACGTCCCAAACACAATGATCGCATGATAGGTTTCTAAAAAGGAGGCTTATGTATTTGGAAGCAAGCTTGCACGCTTTAAAGTTTAAAGCAGCGGGGGGTTTTGGGGGGGGGGGGAGCCCCCCCCCCCCCCCCACCCCACAGCGCAACGCCACATACAGAGTGGGCCAGGTGAGAGACTGAAATGATGCAATAATGACGACAAAGCCTCAAACAACGTGGCACAAGAGAAGCGGGTGGCTCAGCGGACCCGCGCCCNCCGCCACGCACACCCCCACCAAACTACAAGAGTGAAGAGATTTGAGTTCTAAACAGGGGTTTTGTTTCTATCTCACACAGGTGCTTCCTGAAAGGGGGGCAGTGGGGGGGGGGTGTGGGGGGGGGGCGCCCCCCCCCCCCCCCCCCCCCCCGCACCGCATTTGCAAACACAATGCACGTGTGATGGGTTTCAAAAAGATGCTTCAAAGCAACCTCGCACGGCTTAAAAAAGCGGTTGGGTTGGGGGCGGGGCGCAGTCCCCCCCCCCATTTGCAAACAGAATGCTCGCATGATAGGCTTCGAAAACACGCTTTGAAGCAAGCTTGCGCGGCTCCAAAAAAGCGCGGGGATGGGTCTTTTGTTCTTCCGTGCCTGTTCGTTTCTCTTTTTCCGGTAGCAGTCTTACATGATATAACATAGTAAACCATAAAAGTGACATAAGATGGTACGACGTCACAAAAATAATGTGACAGTATCTGACATGACAAAACATAACATAGCTTACTATAACATATAAAAACATAACTTCGAACTTGGTGCTGTTGAGACTGGACCTTAAGTGGTGCCGCGACTACCATAGATCATAAGTCAAAGTCATCAAAGCTACGCGTCCTTGCAGGGTTCAGGGTTGAGGGGTCATCATGGCATATCATGACACCACCACAACCATCGTAATCTCAGCAACGATCTTTGCAGGTTTGTTTCTGATCTTGTGGAAAAATAGAAAGTTATGTACTGTATGACCACAAACGCCGCAGGGAGATCTGTGCTCATGCCCGACACCTACAGCTACTGCTGCCGACTACCACTACAGCTGCTGCTACTACCACTACAATTACTACAGTACAACTCTGACGACCACGACCACCACCAGCACCACCACCCCAAACGTATCCCGAGCGCGACGCATGCACCACACCATTTAGCAAAGCACAAGCAAAACAAGACCGCGCACATTGTAGTTTTTTAATAGCTTGATGCAAAACACAAGCAAAGGGGACCAGGGGACCAGGGACCGGGGGACCAGGGGACCAGGAGACCAGGGGACCAGGGGACCCGGGGACCCTGAGAGAAGACCAGACCTACCAAGGCCCCCCAGACCGGGCCAGACTACGGAAAAAAAAACCGGGACCCGCACAAACACATACACACATAAACACACCTAGACATGAATACATACATACCTGCTTACATACATACATACATACATACATGCATGCATGCATGCATGCATGCATGCAGGCATACCTCGAAATATTGAATAATGGTGCAATGCGCCAAAACTTGTGCCAGAGCAAAAAGCATCGTAAACACTGTACTCTTGTTCCATGCATACTGAGCAATTGTGGTTTGAATGACCGGTCTTCAGAAGCTGTTGACTACTACATGTTGCACAAAGTAGGAAAACATGGGCATGTAGAGTGTTTTTGTGGCCTGTGAGTTTTTACGCTTCGCTACTGCACACTCTGTGCAGTATCGTAGGGACAACTCAGACGAGGATTATATGCTACTGTGTTTGTAGTTTTTGTGAGGGGGACCCTAAACCCTAAATCTTAAACCCAAATCTTAAACCCTGAACCCAAAACGGTGGGGTTTGGGCAAGCCACCGAAAAGCTTCGCACCACATGGGTCACGTCTAATATAAAGGCCTTAATAATGGAATAGGGTTTTGGGGCCCATTATACTATAGTTATAATAAGGAAACCCCAAAATACGTGTAGTATAGGTAATTGTTGAGGCCCCTCATACTATAGTACCCTTATAGTAACCCTTATAGGACCCTTTTAAAGGAACCCTTGAAAGGCACCCCCCATAGTATAGGTAATTAAACGATAATCATTAAGGCCCTTATAGTACATGTCCAGCCTGCAGGCGCTGCTGAGCCAGCTCCTCTGCCTGCCAGGTCTAGGGTTTAAGGTTTAGGGTTTAGGGTCTAGGGTTTAGGGGAGATCCGCTTGAAACTTGTGCTTTGGAGCTTTGTGTTATTAAACGGTAAATATTAAGGCTCTCATAGTACATGTCCAGCCTGCAGGCGCTGCTGAGCCAGCTCTTCTGCCTGCCAGGTCTAGGGTTTAGGGTCTAGGGTTTAGGGGAGGTCCGCTTGAAACTTGTGTTTTGGAGCTTATAGTGTTTTTAGGCTTTAGGGCTTCGGGACCGAGTGTTTCGGACCTCTAAAACACCTCGTTCGCATTATGATTTCCCAAAAAACCTTGAACAAGTCGATTTGTGGTGGAAACTATACCTGTTAAACCGGGTAAATGTTTGAGGTGGTGACAGGTGAGGTGCGCTGCCTTAAGGTAACCCAATGTAGAGAAAACCAAACCCTTAAAGCTTTACATTCCTGCAAAGTTTGCACCTGAAGCACTATGTAGAGTAAAGCCATGAAACTGAGCCCAAGCCTCTTTCGAACCCCTATGGACACTTTTATAGAACCATTGTAGGAACTCTAGAAACCTTCAAGCCATGCAGCCCAAGCCCCGAATTTTCTGCTGTGCCTTCGCTTTCTGCTTCTCCACCTGGAGTTTCTCCTTCAGGCACCCGAAAGCCCAAAAGCCCAGAGACCCTAAAGCCCTACGTAAAGCCCTGAACCCAAGGCATCCAGCATTTCGATGTTCGGGTTTGGCGGTTTAGGGTTGAAGCTCAGGCTGGGGGGGGGGGGGTGGGTCTTTGGGGTTGGGGCTTTGGGGTTTCGAGGTTTGGGGGGTTTTTTTTTTGGCTCACCGNTAAGCCCGAAACCCCAAAGTGTCGGATGTTTGTGATTGGGGGTTGGGGGTTTTGGGTGTAAGCTCAGGCGGGGGGGGGGGGGGTCTGCACTTTGTGAGTTGGGCCTTAGGGTTTCAGGGCTTTGGGATGTTATATTTCGGCCTACCCGGACCCTATGTAGGGCTCCCGATCATGACTTCCTTGTGAAAACCTTTTCGATTTGCTCAGGTTAAAGACAGCTGGGGTGCACTGCCATTACGGTGCCCTGCCCATGTGCTGCAGTTCCCTCGCACATGGGGGTTTGCACAAGGAGCAGGTGCAAAGACGATGGCAAAAGTTCAGAGTTTAGGGTGTCCAGCATCTCGTCGTTCAGGGGTTTCGGCTCTGTTGGGCCTCCTTCGTCGCATGCACTCCGAAGCCCATGTTGGGCAGGGGTTTCGGGTTTGGGTAAACCCTGACCCCTTCAAAGCCCTGAAACCTTGAAACTCTAAAGCCCTAAACCCAAAGCGAAAACCCATAAAACCGAGGCTCAGACTCTAAACCCTGAACCCTAAACCCCGGAAGCCAACACCTTTAAATCCAAACCTCTAGAGCCCTAAACCCGACGGAGTTCCACCCGAAAGCCCTAAGCCCAAAAGACCTACAAGTACTGCCAGGAAGCCTTTATGCTCTACACATTATGGATTGCCGTGGATCACGATTTCAGGTCTACTGCTTGCATTGTTTATCGGGCATTGGAAAACTTCAGCATGGTATGGGCAAAGGAGCTTTTTCGGGTTTGGGGGTTTAGGTAGTTTTGGCCTTCAGGGCTTAGGTGACAGCAGGATTGTTGGCTAGAGCTGCGACGCGACATGCTGACTGGCGTGTCCTTCAGACACGGGGCAGGCAAGGATTCCGACGATCGTCTGAAAAGCTAAGCTCCAAGACCAAAGCCCGACACCCTAAAACCTAAACCCGCAGCTCTAAGCTCTGAAACCCCAACCCACCGTGTCCTGCTCGAGCTGCACGACCTCTCAGTTTCAGTACCAGCAGGCGTTTTTACACACATACATACACAGACATCCATACATACGTACACACGTGCATACACATACACATACACAAACACAAGCAAAAACACAAACACATACACATACATAAACGTACACATGCACATACACACAAAGATACAAATACCTCTACAGACATACATATACACACAGACACACACATACACACTCATACATACACATACATACACATACATACATATGTATATACACACATACACGAACAACGACAGCAACAACGATAACGACAACGACTACAACAACGACAACAACAAGAACAATCACCATAACAACAACGATAACGGTATCCATCAAAATCATCACGGCAATAACATAACGATAACCATCAACATAACCACAAACACAACATGACACTGACATTGTCATCAACATTAACACTAAAATTGAATTTGGCATTTAACAGTAACATAAACATTGACATTAAGATTGGCGTTAACGCGAGCGTTAATCTTACGATTAAGGTTAGTGTTAACGTTAGCATCAAGATTAACATGAACACTGCTGATATTAACGTTAACATTAATACGAACAACATAAACAGGTATGTACATCACCTAAAAACGTACGCATGCATGTACGGTGTACAACATGCATGCATGCATGCATGCATGCATGCATGCATGCATGCATGGATGCATGCATGCATGCATGCATGCGTGCATACATGCATACATACATACATACCTCGAAATATTGAAGAATAGTGCAGAGCGCCACAAACTTGTCCCAGAGCACAAAGCATCGCTAATACTGAACGCTTGTTCCATGCATACTGCATCTCCGTATCTCCATACCGGAATCCAGGCACAGCAAATGTGCTTTGAATGACCCGTCTTCAGAAGCTGTTGACTACTACATGTTGTGCAGGGTAGGAAATCATCGGTATGTAGAGTGCTTTCGTGGCTTGTGAGTATATGCGTTTCACTGATACATAGCCATAACCATAAACACAACGAGATAACATTAACATTCACAGACATTGACATGCATAGCACACACGCGCATGTATATAAGAATACACACGTACATACATACACATGTACGCACATACATACCTGCATGCATACATACAAACATATCTCGAACCACAGTAGCGCGATGCGCTAAAACTTGTGCCAGATCGGAAAGCATCGCAAATACTGTACGCTTGTTCCTTTATACTGTATCTCCTTACGGGAACACATACATATACATCTACATCTACATCTGCATCTGCATCTACATCTACCTGTTCATGTGCATGTGCATAACTATGCATTTGCGTATGCATATATAGGCATGACTATGCAGACATGCAGCTAAAGAGCTTCGCATCGCGTGGGTCACATCTACATGTCCGGCCTTCAGACGCTGCTCAAGAAGCTGTTTGACGAGGCTTTCATCTGCCTGTCGAGAGCCCGCCGGGGTTTACAGCTGCCCTAAACCCTAAACCGCCTAAACCCTAAACCTTAAACCAGTGAAACACTAAAAGCTTGCAACTCTCAAACACTAAACCGTTTGCCTAAGCCCTAAACCCTACACCTGGAGGCGCCCTACTGCTCCTCTGACTCAGTGGCAGGATGACTGCCAAGCTAGTGACTAGTCTTAATATAGGGGCCTTAACGGCTAGAAGAGGGCTTCGGGGTATAGTGTACTATAATCACAAGAAGGAACCCCCCAAAATAGAAGAGGTGATTAATAGACTTACCGCGCAACTCCATTGAAAGCCGCGCACTCCCTCGGCTGAGGATGCTGTACACACCCCGAGCCCTCCGAAGGTACCGAAAGTTCAGGCTGCGGGTTGTCACTCAAAGCCTTTGTGCTGCTGTCAGCTTCCTGGGCGACTGCACAACGAAGTGAAAGGGAAGTTAAACTCCAGGAGGGGAACTCAACGAATGGAGGGGGAGGAGAAGGCAAAGACCCTGAACCCGAAGTGAAAACCCTAAACCCAAAGATCTTGATTCCTACAACACCTCAAATCCAAATCCATGAGGCCTTGTCGGCTTCCAGGACCTGGAGATAAAGTCCACTCAGTAGCCTCTCCTCCTGAAGCCGCTCAAACAGCCACTCCTGGCGCTCTTATCAGCTTAGTTGTAGGGATTACTAGTTCATGGTTGGGATAGGATTAAACATTTAAACTTATTCCTTGTTGGCTTTAAGTACCCATAAAAATGTAAAATGTTACCCAACTATGACAAAGATTAGGTGTTAAGCTTTGAAGGCTCAGATGGCACCGGGCTGCTAGGGCTAGGTTTATATGGGGTGTGGTTTATATTACTAGTATCCCTATAATAAAACCCAATATATACACTCACCAATATTCAGAAGGAGGCCTATCTACACTCACCAAAACGGTAATATAAACCCTACTTCATATAGGGTTTACGGCTTAGGACTTAGGGGTTTAGGGACACCTACACCGCTTCAGGCAGTCACAGACTCAAGCGTATGAACGTTGCAAGCGTGCATCCGTAACATCCTGTTTAGATCGGGACTCTACCGCGGGGCAGGGCGACGAAGGCTTTCTGGAGACACTTCCAACTACTACTCCAACTTCAACCTACTAAAGCTTTCCCCTTTGTTTCCCCTAAACCAAAACCCAATCTAGCTTCGCTGTTTTGCGGTTCGAGAACGACGCTTGTTTGTTGGGGAGATGGGGGGGTGCAAGCTGGGGAATGGCTTACAGTTCAAAACTCCGGGCTGCGCCACCTCCATGCCTGCGTACATACATACACACACACATACATACATACATACATACATACATACATACGTACTGAACCTACATACTTACTTACCTACATGCATACCAGCATACTTACTTATATTGTGCACACTACCTACATACCTACATTGCATACATGAGACACGAACATGGCATAAATACACCCATACAACATGCATGCATGCATGCATGCATGCATAAATACTGTACATACATACATGCATACATACATACATAATTGCATACATACATCCATATGTACATATGTACTTATGTACACGCGTACATACATAAATAAACATATACACCGACACATACTTACCTACTTGCATGCGTACTCGAGTACTTAAGTTACATACATGCATAAATCCTTGCCAGATCCTGACCGCCTACCAACATATATACGTGCATACACACACACATACGTAAGACATACATACATGCATTCATGCTGAACTGTTCACTTGCATACATACTCAGCTACTCACCTACATACGCACCTACATACTTGCTTTCATACATAAATGCAATGCTTGCTTACGTTACGCACATTGCGAACACTACATACATACATTACATGCATCATAATCTTTACATACATTACAACCGTCACATACACTACAGATAGTACATATGTTATCATCGCTACATTCGTTACATACAATGCGTATATTACATGCATTATACCATTGAATTGCATTGCGCTGCCATACATTGCCTTACGTACTTAAGTTTTTTACCTATGTGCTTACACATTTACTTGCATACAATACATACACGATATATACTGATGATTTACGAATGCATGTGTGTATATATACATACGCAGAAATGCACATATATTGTTTCGAGCAGGAACCCAGTCTCTGAGTTTGGAGTGTTCGGACAGCACGTTCGAACCAGCTTTACTACATCTCACATGTGTGTATGAACGCACCCGCAAGGAAAAGAGCTTCATTTATCGATCACCTATCACAATAATCTATATAGCATGCGTCTGAAAATCCGATTGCGTGTGTACGTATGTCTGATCAAGGTTGATACACACTTACATACTACTTACTTACTTACTTGCTCACGTACTTACGTGTCACATATTCACTTGCAAATATACTACCCACACGACCGACATTGCTCAACTACGCGTTCACGCTATATATATACATACATACATACATACCTACATACATGTCTACACACATGTACATACACATATGCACATACTTGCTGAATATGTCTGTCTCTTTATCTATGTATGTATACATATGGGTGGGTGGGTGTATATATGTATATATATGAATGTGTATATGTACATGTCTGTGTGCGTGTCGTTTCAAGCAGGAATCCAGCAACTGTTTTTGACTGCTTGGGCAGCCACGTCCCAACCACGTACGCAACATTTCACATGTAAAGTGTATGAACGTAAATACAAGGAAAACAGTTTTATTCATCCATCACCTACCACACATCGTATTTAACAACATGTACCATACGTCTGACGTTCGAATTCCGTCTGTATACGCATGTCTTCTTTAACCAGGTTATGCTCTTGGATGTCTGGAGATTCGTGCTTAGCTTCAAGACACGGAAGTTCTGGGCGACTGAACCCAAAAGAGCCCCAACACACCAAGCAGTGTGCGCAGAACGTGCGGGGGTTGGGGTTTACGTGACGGATTAGTGGTTAGGGGGACCTCGGCAGACCGGGCACATGGCACCTTTCGGGCTTCCAGCCGATGGCCAACGACAAGCCCTGTTTCAATCTACTTCGATAAATCCAAGGAAAAAGGCAGGCGGGTCATTGCAGCTGCAGAGTAGGGAAACTATCGAAAGCAGCAGGCGGAACCCTTTGTTTCTGGGCTTGCGGGTTAGGGTGTAGGGTTTGGAGTTACCCCCCCCCGTCCTTGGAAAGCATGTGCGGCTTTGGCTCCTCGCCGCTACTGGGAGATGAACACTCCTCCCATGTTGCTACGAGTCCCCTGTGCTTAGCGCATAGGGTTGCTTTTACAAAGCAGACTGAATGGCCGCCGCAGCGATATAGTACCGAAAAGAATCAACAGCGGAACGTGCAAAACTTGTTCTGGCTTTCTGGCTTGGCGATTCAGGGTCTACCCTACACTATAATGGGCTATATAATGGGTATATGATAGCTACATTAAGCTAGGGCTAGGGGTCCTGATTAAGGGTTAATTCCTGAAGGGTTTCAGGCTCAGGCTTACCGCCATCCCATCCTTTGGAGGAGTTGCCGTCGTGGAGGCATCGCTCTGGACATCGCTGCTCTTGCTGGGCGATGCACAAGACTCCTCCGATGTTGGCTGATACGACGTTTCCCCTAAGTTTAGAGGATTGCTGTTTAGAAGACAGAAGCAGTGACATAGCGGCGAAACAATCAAGAGCGGAACGCGCAACAGACAGCTACTTATTCTGGGCTTTCTTGGTCTGGGGTGGAGGCTAACCGTTATCCCGTCCTTTGCAAAAAGAGCAGCGATTGCTGTGAAAAATGTTTTAAGCACCGAAACAAGGACGAGCGGCACATGCAACATACAACCACTTATTCGAAGCTTTGCAGCTTTTGGGATTGTAGGCTTACCAATTTCTCACAGAAGGACCTCACCAGCTCCAGTCCACTCGGTTAGCTTTCTTTGTTAGGGCTTCGAGTGTAATGTAGGGTCCTTAATAACAATTACCTATACTACTTTGGGGTTCCTTATAATTAAAGTATACTATATCCCAAAACCCTATTCTAATTACTAAGGCCCCTATATTGGGGCTATTTAAGGGTTCGGTCTCTACAGTACGGTTTAGAGCTTAGTGTCAATCGATTCTCGAGCTGTCTTGGGGCATATAAAGGACTTCGGTAGAAGCGTTGTTTTGACGAGCTTCATTTGCTGACTTTTTTATCATAAGGTTGTGTGTTGAAGGGCTTAATTTTGGGCTGAGGGTGTAAGGTTTAGGGTGTTTGGGGGCTCTTTGAGAACTTATGTCGGTCTACATGGATGCTGTACAGCCTACATGCACAAGGTTCCTCATTACCAGCTCCTTGCACAATTCCTCAAACGAGTCGAACTCTAAACCCCAATGCCCGGAGCCCTATGTAAAGCCTGCACCCGAGCTCTTATAGAACCCCGGAAGGAACCCTACAAAACCCAGAAGCTTTACAGCCCAAGCCCTAAACTTTCTGCTGGCCTGCGCCTGAAGCTTCTCTCTTTCGGCCTTCTGTGTGTCTCTAGAGGGCGGGGTTTTCTAAGGGGGTTCTGAGACGGATATTTCAATGGTTTTATGGGGCTTTGGTGGGCTGGAGGCTTCCAGATTGAGGGATCTACAACTTCGTGTTGTCTGGTTTAGCATTTCGGTGATAGGGATTGGCTGTTTGGGATCTCTAACAAAACCCACATTTGTAGGGTTCCCCGCTATGACACCTTATGTACTTCCGCAAGAAGGTAGGGTTTCAATTTGCGTCGTAAGGTATTTAAGGTGGTGGCAGGTGAGGTTCACTGCTCTGAAGATGCCCTGCCCATGTGCTGCAGTTCCCTAGCGCATGCGGGGGTGAGCACAAGGACAACGAAAAACTTGTGAAAGGATTTCGGAGAGGTTCAGGGTTCAGGTCTAGAGTTTCCGGTTTGGGGGTTTGCAATTCAGGGGTGTGCGGCTTCTGGATCTGCAGACCCTTAACCCCTGAACCCTCCGCTCTGAACCCCTAAGAAGCCTGAAAACGTTCTGAAAACCCTAAAGCCCTAAAGCTACCTTTGGTTAGTAGGGAATGGAAGAATGGTAGTAATCGTAGTTATAATTGTACCCCATTCCTCCATTCCCTACTAACCAAAGGTAAGTAAAAGCCCTAAACCCTAAACCCTAAAGCCCTAAAACCCTAAAGCCCTAAAGCCCTAAAGCCCTAAAACCCTAAAACCCTAAAACCCTAAAGCCCGAAAGCCCTAAAGCCCTAAAGCCCTAAAGCCCTAAAGCCCTAAAACCCTAAAACCCTAAAGCCCTAAAACCCTAAAACCCTAAAGCCCTAAAACCCTAAAGCCCTAAAATCCAAGCCCAACAGAAGCCCAGAGCCTGGCCCGAACCTTTAAAAAGCCCAAGCTCCGGAAGCCCCTGAAGCCGACAAACTCCCAACCCCGAACTCCTGAAGCCAAAACTGAGTCGCTGAGCTCATAATCACCGGAAAGTCTACACTTTTAGATTTAGAGTGGGTAGAAAAAATCTAAAAAAGTGGAAAGTGTATCCACTCAGCTACTAAGAAAAAGAGCCACAAGTACGATCCTGAAGCCCTAAAAAAACCCACATAAAGCCATGAATTTGACAGCAGAAAAGCCTCATTCGAACCCGGACCCAGAGAGCCCAATACCCCTTAATTAAGGAATATAGCTTAAATCCTAATATGAAGCCCCTAATGATTTAAGGTATATTACTTAATTAAGGGTTATTGGGCTCTCTGGGGATAGTATCCTTGTGGGAAGCCTACACAAAACGATTAATGTAGGGGCCTGGTCAATGAGAATAGGGGGTTGGGGTATTTTATACTGTACATATAATGAACCCCCAAAATAGTATACGTATAGGTGATCTATGTGGGGTGTTTAAGGCTTTTGAAAACATGTTAGTAAATAAGATCCTCTTAAGCCCAATAAGGGAAAATATATAATGTCCCAAAGCCCTACCTAGTAATTATTTAGGCCCCTATATGGGGGTTTCCGAAAATAGGGGGCCCTAGTATAGTACCCAAAATAGTAGGATCCTTATTATAAGGACCCCAAATAAGGTCCCCCTATTTTCGGAAACTCCCATATTAGTAGCCCAAGCCCGGGCCTTCCTTTCTGCCGCTGCTTTCTCCTTCGGGTCCGAGGGCCGCGAGGGCTTCTCTACAGGGTGGGGTTTTGTAAGAGGGCCGCAGGCTTTTTAAAGAAGGATACTGGAGGCTTTTATGGCAATTTTATGGGGCTTTGGTAGGTTGAAGGCTTCCAGGTTGAGGGATCTACAACTTTATCGTTTTCTGGTTTTGCAGTTTGTGTCAGGGCTTGGCGGTTTAGGGTTTGAGGTTTCAGGCTTCGGGGGTCTAGCATTTGTGATTTGGGGCTTTGGGTTTTGGGGCTTATCCGGTATTTCGGTTTACCTGGACCGTGAGAAACCTACATTCGTAAGGTTCCCGATCATGATTTCCTTCCGTAGTTCCTTGGTAGGGTTTTTCGAACTGAGGTCACTGGTTAAAGGTTTGAGGCAGTGACACCTTACGCTCTGCTCTGCTCTTGTTTCTGGATCTGTGAACCCTGCCCGCCCCCCCCACCCCCCGGAAGCCCAAACCCCCAAAGCCCTAACTCCCCACAAATTTATACCCGAAAACCGAGCCCAGGCAAAAAGACCCATTACAGAACCCTGCTAGGAGCCTTACAAAACCTCAAAGCCCCAGAGCTTAAGCCCTGAATTGTCTGCTGGGCCTGTGCTATGAGCTTCTCTCTGAGCTCCTCGCCCTTCCGGCAGGAGGTTCATCATAACGGTTTCTCTGGGGTGGGCTTCATAACAGGGCTGTCGGTTGCGAGAAGGATACGTACAGGGCGTTATGGTCCGGGCTGAGGGGTCTACAAGGGGGGCTTTAATGGCGTTTAGGCATCCAGCATTTTGGAGTTACAGGTTTGGCAGTTTAACGTTGCATGTTTCAGGCTTCAAGGATCTATCTAAAATTCAAGACATGATTTGGGGCTTGGGGCTGTCGGGCCGGGGGATCTGATATTTCATTTCGGTCTACCTGGACCCTAAGATACCCACATCCCCATTATGACTTCCTTGTGTAATCCTGTACGAGGATCTGGAGGACCTGGATCTCGCAAGTAGCGTGCTTCTGCGTTGTTATGACTTTGGGGCTAAACCCACAAACGCCTGCAACTACTATCCTGGACCTCGATTCCCTAATCATGGGCTGGCTTCCTGGCTGTCGCAGATACCAAGTTGCAACATTGTATTCAGTGGCTTGGGACTTATCGTAGAGTTTAGGGTTGAGAGTCAGGAGTATAGGATCTTGGGCTTAGAGTTCAGGGCATGCAAGCATCGGTTGCGAAGCTGAGGTATCGACCAGCGACAAATTGCTGGAGTCCACGGGCCTGGGGGCGGCTGTCAGCAATAGCTTGCAACTTTTACTTAAAGTAAGAGCAGCTCGAAATGGAAGAAGCGCATTTTGAGCTGTGTCCCGAACCCCAGAGGGTGAAAGCTGGACGCGCAAGTTTCTACGTGAATGCATGTATTTGTATGTGGAAGACACCACATTGGCTGTGCTGTGTCCCGAACTCCCGGTGCGTAAGTTTAGGGTTTAGGGTTTAAGGTCTAGGGTTTAAGGTTTTGGGCACGTCTCTATATGGAAGAAGCCAGATTAGCTATGGCGGCTTGAGGGTTTTGATTCCGAAGCATAAACACCCGGACCCTAAACCCTAAGCCCTGAGCACTATAGGCATGAAAACCCAAACCCGAAACCCTGTAAACCTGTCCAGCTCTTGACAACACGAAGGCGAAACCACTGGCACGAGTTCAAAATCCTGAGACACCAACCCGGGAAACGGTATAACACGATGTTCAGATTAGTATCGGTCGTGCCAATGGGATTTGAGGGTTTGCCCGGCGCGTAGGCTTAGGCTTTGGCGTCTAGGGTTCTGCAAACAAGGCATTTAGGCTTTAGAGTTTAGGTTACATGGCAATACTGCTTTTGGTCGGTTTCGAGGTTGACTTGGGAGTTTCCGAAAATAGGGGACCCTAATATAGTACCCGAAATGGTAGAGGACCCCCAAATAAGGTACCCCTAATTTCGGAAACTCCCACTTCAGGTTTGAGGGCTTTGCCCGGCGCTCAGGCTTTTAGGTCTAGGGTTCTACAATCAAGGTATTTAGGCTTTAGGGGTTCGACTAGTTTAGGGGCTTTAGTTTGACTCTAGGGTTTGCGGTCAAGGGATGCTGCCGCCATTGCCGATGAGTTTCCTGATAAAAAACGCACATTCCCAACGCAAGCTCCCTAAACCCCTAAACCCTAAACCCCTAAACCCTACACCCCCCCTCCAACCGCCATGCAGGGCGTAATCGGTGTCAGAACACAGGACTGAGCCCCAGGCATCCGAATGTTGGAACCTGGGGTCTGGAACGGTTTAGGGACTAGGGCTCCAGGGTTTAGGGTTGGGGGTTTAGGGTTTAGGTTTTTTTTTTGTTGAACCCTCGTGTCTTTTCACCAAAGGCGTCCAGACTAGGGTTTAGGGTTTAGGGTTTAGGGTTCCCGCGACTTCGAAAAGGGAGCGTGCCGTCAAAAACCGAGATCGCACCAAGAATAGGCTTTAGGCATGCTTGTCTAGGTGTCAGGGGTGCTGCGGGTTTAAGGTCAATGGCTGCAGGATCCTTCGCAAATCGAACAGGGTCGCTAGGGAATATCATTACTAGTTGTTCCATCGCCTATGCTTTGGGGGCTCAAGCGTTTGAACAAGAAGTCCAAACTGTATTGGCGGCCGTAATCGCAATAGCAACCGTAGTAGTCATAGTCATGCAAAGTACTCGTACTCGTGACAAGAATCGCCACAAAAAAAAACGCGATCTGCTAGGCGTCCGACGCCACTTTTTTGGAGAGTGCGTCCGGGATGCCTCCTGGCGTCTCGTTGCTGTCTCTGCTCGCAGGAATGGACGCATATGATGAGATCTCTGCAGTGTAGGGGCCGGCATAATTAGATTGGGGTTTGAGGGCCGCTGCAATATGGAGATCTCTAGACATGAAAAACGGACAAGGACTAACTAACTAAACTAATCTTGATTCGGTCAATCAGCCAACACACTTGAAAGCTTACAGGTACGGCTTAGGGTTGCGACCCCGACGTGAAACTCGGAACTCTTGGAACATACCTCTTCTGCTTATGATTAAATTCATACTCCTGAAAAACCCGATTAAAGACCAACAACAGCCGAACTAAAAACATCCAACAAATCCCTTGAATATGCGGTTGTGTAGTCTCGCCTGGGGCCAGACCGGGGCCTTGACCCGCCAAGAGCTAGGTTTGTTGATCAATTGCAAAGGAGTTGTAGGCCGTAGGGGTCTTGAGGGGTAAGGCATGTCTGAGCTTTGCCCGAAATCCTACACCCTAAACTTCTAAACCCAGTTTTCTTTAAGGACTTGAATGTCCATCATGCCCAGCTCGTTCCCGTAAGGAAAACTTTAACGCTCGTTCATTTGGGGATCCGGCGTCGCCGGCTGGCAAGCAATTACGGGTTCTGGGGCCCTAATACGCTTAGCTTCGGGATTCTGAGGGGTAGGGTTTCAGGACCCAGGGTTATGCTACCAGCCGTTTGGGCCTGCTTGAAGGGTGGGGGACTGGGTAAGTCGGTGATAAGCCGCAAAACGATACTTTCGGGGCAAATATCATGTTCAGCAGCAATTGAGGGTAAGGGAGCGGAGCTAGCAGAGTAAGAGCCCGCCTTGCACCCTAAATCCTAAACTCTGCACCCAGACCCTAAACCGGAAATCAACCCAGAACACGTTCCAACTCTGCAGCTGCGTCCTGCTGGCGACGCCAATACACCCTCACCTGTTGAACGGAAAGTTGGAATTCATTTCTCTGCGTTCTTGTTAACGAACTTATTTCAGTTGCCACAGAAAGGAGATCATCTTACTCGCTGTTCATGCCTAGTATGATTGACCAGAATAATTTTTGAAACCCTAAACCTAAACCCTAAACCGACTGTGCATCTGCTTTTGTCCGGTCGATCTGATCAGGGCTTCGCCTAAAGTTTAGGGCTCAAGCCGAGGAGCAAGCCCCAAAACCCTCTATGGGAGTTTCCGAAAATTGGGGGTACTTTCTTTGGGGGTCCTTATAATAAGGATCCCACTATATAGGGTACTATATTTGGGTCCACTAATTTCGGAAACCCCCATATCACACTCCCATAAGCACTGATCCCCAAAGAGGAGGCGCAAGCCTACCAGCACTAAGAGGTGTAGCTTCAGCCCCTCAGAACCCAGCTACGAAATCCAAGAATGGCCGGCGAACTCCTAAGGGCCCCGAGAGGCCCGACCGGGCATTAGCCCTGCGAAACGCTAGATTTGTTGATCAGCTGCAAAGGGTTTGTAAGGTCTGTATCGGGTTCTGAGGAGTTTTTGACGGGGTGCTCCCTCAAGAAACAGTCCAGACAACACGGCACATCAAATTCCAACTTTCGAACGCTGCAAGCTCTAAGCGAAGCCCAACTCAGTACACATGAGGGCATTCCTAAAGCCTTGAAAGCTCCCACCTCAGACATGGCGATGCAAGGAGCAGGCCACAAAGAGGGCCACAAAAGGTAAGACACGGAACAAGCTTCCTAGATCCGACGGGGCGACCCAATCATTTCAAGGTGTGCACATCGGGCCTTGTCTACCAGAGGACCATCTAGAATCCCTAAACCCTAAACCCTAAACCCTAAACCCTAATGAACCCAAGAATCCCTGAACCCTAATGAACCCAAGAGTCCCTCAATCCTGAACCCTACACAACCCTACAGGCAACATATCACAACGAAGCTCAAGCTACACCGGGGCAACTGGAGCCAAAGTGGCCGAGGCGACCAGCACATGATTTTTTCGCAGCATGCAGAAAATCCCTAAACCCCTTAACCCCGAAACCCAAACCATAATGCAATGGTCTTCGTGATTAGAAGCAGGGCTTTTGGGGTGTAGGTATATTCAGCTCAAACAATATAGGCACCAGAACTAGTGTTATATACTAGTTAACTATGCAAATCCTTGTTTTACAGCCATCGGGTTTGATGCACAATTCTTGCAAAGCTCTGGAGCTCACGAAGGAGTTTTTCCAACCGTCGCATGTATGTTTTAGGGTTTATTGCCGAGTGTTCCGATGAGGGTGGAGGTTACGAGATCTGCTTGGTCGCGAGGGCTCGTGGAGATTTGCCGGCTGACTGGTCAGAGTTCTCTAGCTTAACATACCCTACCACAAGTGAGGCTCCAACCGTAAGCCCTGACACAGAATGTATGATCACCCTACAAAAACATAGGTTCTGATTATGTCATCACATAGTTTGGATAGCTAGCAATACTATGCCATAGAGTTCCTCATTACTTTCGCAATATTAAGACCACAAGAGCCTTATTGCTTACGCCGCTATAGTTACTCCAACAACGTGGATTCCAAAGGGGGCTGACACACTGAGAACAACTCTATACAAGCCCTCCACCCGTTTGACTTTTGAGGATGCTTGCAAGACCCCTACAGTGCCAGAGACCAGTTTCACATACCGCTGGCATGTTACGGTACGTACTCCTGTTGCTACAAAAGCCCTCTTCCTGAAGCTCCAGAATTAGCGAAACAAGCATAGTCACAAAACTAGGACCCCACCTTTAAGACTCAAACCCCTCAAACTCCAAAACCTGGGTGCTGTACGCAGCTGCTGCGGAGGGCTCGGCACCTTCCGGTTGGCGGTCATTGGCCAGGACATGTTTAGGGCGTATGGTTTAGGGTTCAGAGTTAGCAGGTTTGGGTAATGCAGGGGCCTGAATACTTGGAGTAGGGTTGCAGGGTGCATTACACCGTCGTTTTCATACCGAACCCCAAGGGATAGTTAGCAATAATTGCGGTACTCGCTCAGGCTCCTAGAGTAGGGTTTAGGATTTCGGAGCTTGCCCGGGTCCTCAGGTACGCTTAGAAGGCACCTGGCCCGAAATAGTAGGTTTTTGAGTTAGAACCGAAAGTAGATGGTTGGTCCCGTTAATATAGGGGCCTTAGAAATTAATTAGAGTATGGCTTTGGGACCCATTCTACTATAAATATAATAAGGAACCCCCTAAAATAGTATAGGTAAGTATTTAAGCACCTACATTAGATGGCTGGTCCCCTTAGTCTTCAAGTCTACTCCCAGGCTCAGGGTTCGTGAGAACCCGTCATCTTAAACCGACTAATCGGCACGGCAACACCAAAAGAGATCAAAGAACTGAAGCCCATGTCGACTCAGGCTGAAAGACCAAGACTAAATCAACCCGCCCCCCTCCCAATACGAAGAGTAAGCAAAAAACAACAACAATGATAACAATACTATCAGCAATAATAAACTAACAACAACAAGAAGAAATTGCGATAATGACAACAATCACAAGCAAACTCGCGAACGGAAAACATGTGGAAGTAAAGGGCCTGGCAGGGGAGAGTCGAAGAAGTCTGGTGGGAGCCCGGCACTGGCCTGCCACGCTGCTTGGTGGGCGGAGATGGGCTTTGCAAGGGTGCATTTTTGATAGAAGGAATGGTAGAGTCGCTGTAGAGGCTTACAGATTCATTTATATTAGGATTGCATCGGGGGTTTCCACATAACGGGATTTCAAAGGGTGGTTATATGCCTGCTTTGGGGTCTCATTACATGGGGCTTCTGTAAGGTTGTACAGGGCTTATCGACTTTTACACGGGTCGTAGCGGCTTTTGGCTTAGAGACTTTTGCAAACGCCAAAGGGTGTTGCTGGGTCGCTACACAGATATTTTGGGGAGCATGGGGCATAGGGTCGAGGGCGAATGTGGCTTCAAGGGTGTAGAGCTTTAGGGTGATGGCGCTACTGACAATGATGATGATCATCATCAAAGACGGCATAATGATCATCATGTTGATGTTGATCCTGAGGGCGACGGCGCTCATGATCGTGATTGGGGGATATTATTACGATGAAGATGATGACGCTGATGGAGGCGATGATGATGTGATGATGGCGTGCTGTTGCTATTGCAATTTCTCATGTCTTGCACCACGACGAGTAGTGCTACTATCATCTTCTTCTTGGTACTACTGTCCTCAGTCCGTTTGTTCTCGTTGCTACTACGAGTATACTAGTCTATTCTTCCAGTCGCAAGCACACGATGGTGCTGGTGCGGGGTTCTAGTAACCCCTCGAATCGAATCCCAAAACAGGCTCAAAAACATTGCACACCTGAATAGTCTCTGCAGGAGGTTTCTACGGGGAGCCTGACTTCGGCCAAAGATCCTGGCAAGCCTACACAGTAAACCTCCCAAACACCTTTGCAATACTATAATACTCCTCAGGGTTCCTTGATATACTTGTGGTCTAGAAACCGCCGACATACTTTTCCAAGCACTGAGGTCTTTGTGGCAGCGTCTTTTCGCTGGGGTCCCGGCTGTCTGTTGCGCTGCGGCAACCTGCTCTGAGGTCGGCGTGGCCTGAGCCCGGCAGAGATGAGGAACGGCTTAGGCTTAGGCTTTAGGGATTAGGGCTTTGGGATTTTGGCTTTAGGGTGTAGGGATTAGGGTTTGGGTAGGGATTAGGGTTTGGGCTTCGGGTGTTGGGTCTTTAGAAGGGTTGCAGAAGGGAGCACATTTAGAAGCAACACAACAAATCGAACACCTCCGGCGAAAGACGAGCTCCGGGCCCCTCCTAAGGCAGCACGCAGCGCACGCTCCACGTTCTCCGCCGTCGCGGCGACGCCCATGGCCTCCGCTCTTTTCGGGGATGTAGCGTTGAAGTGTTGAAGGCCCGTCTTTGTCAAGCATTCGAGGCCTCGACACGTGAAACACATAAGCCTGTCCCTGCAGATGAATACTTAGATCAAAACCACGCTGAACCCCCCATATGCACTCATTCACAAATTTGGTTCAAGACGGTTTGCCTTCATTTGACCTACTCTAGGTTTTACCTTAATTTGACGTAGTTCGAACACTTAACTGCACTTCTACTTATAGTTTCCCTGAACAGATTCGCGCGCTGAGCCAAAACAGAAGTTACGTTTCGCCCATCCGTCGGCCTTCAGGGCAGCGCCAACGACCTCCGGAGGTGGGGAACCTCCGCGGCTTGGAGTTTGAGTTTTAACGTTTAGGAAGGATTTTGGGGAACCTAAAGCCCTAAAGTCTAAACCCTACACTCCTACACCCCTACGCCCCTAAATGCCCCTAAACCCCTACACCCCTAAACCTCCCAAACCCCTCAACCCCTGAACCCCTGAACCCCTAAACCCTACCTACGTCTTCCATAACCTATTATAAAGCGGGGTGACTTCTGAGAACTTGGTTATTCATTGATATTTGGAAAAAACTCGGTTCCTATGTTCAAAACATGGTTTTCTCCGCATACCTNGTAGGGCTGCTTGAAGTACCGGAGCGCATCGTGGCGTTGGTCGGGCGCCTGCTCTTTTGAGGCACTCTTGGGGTATCTTGGGGTTGGGGCCCCATCCACGGTCTAGAAATGAGGGTCTACCTACGTCTTCCATAACCTATTATAAAGCGGGGTGACTTCTGAGAACTTGGTTATTCATTGATATTTGGAAAAAACTCGGTTCCTATGTTCAAAACATGGTTTTCTCCGCATACCTNCTACCTACGTCTTCCATAACCTATTATAAAGCGGGGTGACTTCTGAGAACTTGGTTATTCATTGATATTTGGAAAAAACTCGGTTCCTATGTTCAAAACATGGTTTTCTCCGCATACCTGCTTTTCAGCCTAGCAAGCAGTATTTATGTTGGGTTAAACTAGTTTTATTAGGAAGGTAATGAAGGTTTGTGCTCACAAGAGTGGGCCTGCGATATCCGGGCGCCCTTCCAAAGGCTTATGTGGCTCAGGGGTTGAGCCAGCTTTAGGCCGTGCAGTGAGGGGAATCACTGCGTGCCCAGGCCTCGGTATTCAGTTGCTTGCACTTCCGGTTGTGATTGTGATTCGAAGGCTTGCTTTCCCGCTATAGGGTTTGGCTCTTCAGCTGCGTTTCCTGCGGCCATGGCGGCCAAGTTTGACGCAAAGGGTCTGAGGGATGAGTGGGATCGGACGGAGGCGTTGCGCTCCAAACTCAGGGCTGGCGAGCCGTTGCTGTTCGGCAGCTTATCCGACTTTTCTATCAACCGCTGCGTTAGCAATGTTGACGTGCTGACACCAGTGCTGATAAGATCAACGGTTTGTGGCCACAAGCGTCCTGAAGTTGAAAGCTTACGGGAGGAAGTGGAGGGCTTGTACTTCCTGAACCAAAGGGATTGCGACGAGGGCCACATAGACGATATGGCTTGGGAAGTTCGGAAACTGCTGACTTTCATCAAGAGGAAAGCCCAAAGGCGTGAAGTTTCCACGGCTCCCCGGCTAATTGCCTATATATCATATTCGTGCATGATTGCATGCATTGCGGTGATGTTCTTAAGTACCGCGATATAGCAATAGTGTAGCAACGCCCCCATACAAATCCGAGGCGTGGGACTTCCAAGACATGTGCCTCATCGTGAATCCCGAGCTGCAGGCAGGAACCCTTTTGTGGCCACGCATCTCTGCACGCAGATCTTTCGTGAAGCTGTACGTAAATAAAAGCTATAGGAGCATGCAAACCTGTATCTAGCTCATGTTTGGCAACGCCTTTAACGCAACCGCCTAGCTAGAATATGCGGATCCGAAATCAAGCACATAGATCGAGCCATGCAGCTGCTGAGCTAAGTGTGTGTGTGTGTGTGCGTGCGTAGCTGGTGCCTTTTGTAACGTACGGTCTACATGCATAGCTATGATCTATACAGTTGCATTCCTGCGTACACTTATCATTGCCGCAGTTAAGCTCAGCATGCATGGCATCCGCAGGATGAAGTAGACGAAATCCGTCGCCGCCGTGGCGGTGAAGATCCTGCGGTGGCTGGTGCGGAGGCGTGTGTCATCCACGGCATGCCTGCATGTGCGTATATGTTCGTCAGCAGCATACTACGGCGTAGTATGCATATATAGTACGTTGCATGGCATGCACACGCATGCAGCATGCATACCTGCATATGCATGCATGATCGATAAGCCCGACGAGTGAGTGTTGATGAAAGCGCTCGTGCAGGATGAAGTGCCAGCTGCAGCCGCACCGCCAACCGCCGCCCCGTCACCAGCCACGAGCCCACCCCCAATCCCACCACCATCCGCAACAAGCGCAACCCCACCACCAACCGCAACCCCACCGCCAACCGCAACAGCCGTCAACCCACCACCGACCGCAACAAGCGCAACCCCGCCGCCAACTGCAACAAGCGCAACCCCACCACCGACCGCAACAAGCGCAACCCCACCATCGACCGCAACAAGCGAAATCCCACCACCGAACGCAACAAGCGCAACCCCGCCACCTTCAACCCCACCGTGCTCTGGTCCAGGCTCCTGCGCAGTTCCCGCGGCAACTGTGGCCGCTCCTTCAATCCCTGCCAGCCTGTCAGGATTGGTGCCTCTTGCGAGCCCTCCCCCGTCCGAGCCGAGCCATAGCCCATCACCGCCGGTGACCCCGCCCCCGCGAAATCCATCCTTTGGCATCTTGGGCTGCGGTTTACACTAATTGGCAATTTGTGTACATGGCAATGCTGCAGTTCTGTGCTTGGGGTTTAAATTTGTGACATCCACGCCATATGCTTCACGCATCCTTGCATGTTCATCGATGCGGCTATGTAAGGATCTCCTATGCTGCCGACTCCAACTGACGTGGACAACAAGACTTTTTCCGATGTGCAAAAGGCTCGCAAGCTAGAGCTTCAGCAACGAATCTTGCAAGCGCAGCTGACCTTGAGAATGCTTCTCTCTTGAATTTAGATAGAGACATCCATGCCATGCATGCATATGCGATGCGATCACATACATATATGATTTCGATCGGTATATAGATACCTAGAAAATTTAAGTTGATAGAACGATCGAGCTAACTGCTCAGCATCCTAAGCTACACGATTGATAACCCCGACATAACCATGCATATGCATATATAACCCCGTAAGACGTCCTACCAAGGCTACGGGGAGCGAGACCCCACGCCAGCCCGAAGAGGGAGGTCTCCAAAAATTTGATTCTTCACGACACTGCTCCGGGTGCTGGAGTGCTCCCAGCGGGAACGCTGAGTAGTTTGTCTGCATCCATACTTCGATGATCGCAGGAATGGCTATATAGCACAGAACTTTATGAGTGCGACGATCCATTATAGCTACCATGATAGTGGCTCAGGTGCTCCAGACGACCTGGAGACCCAAGTGCTCAATGTGAACGATTGTCCGACCCCAGCATCCTTGGTTCCTCTGGGGTCTTCGGAAAGTTTGCTAGGTTCTGCAATTGAAAGCCCAGCTGCTGAGACTCTTCGCGATCAGTATCAGAAGCGTTCTGATTTGGAGCCCACACGCACATTATGCCCTGCCCCGGAACCTGACACGTGCCCTGCCCCGGAACCTGCCACGGCCCTTCCCGATCCTCGTCCTTCAAAGCCGGAGCCCACCGAAGAGACGGAGCCCGAGGCTGGGCTTTTGCCTGCATCAGCGTGTATTATGCATGCATACACGCATGAACGTATGCCTTATCGCAGTCACACAGGTAAGCATGAGTTAGATCATTTATCGCTCCGCTTGTACATCTGTGGTTTGCCACAAATTTGCAGAATTCCTACATGGCTGCTGCATNATAGCTGCTGTGACTGATTCGGCTTCATGCGGGTGAATGCTTTGGCTGGCTGTTCATACATGCACCCTTTACCCGGAGTTCAGCATGACAGAATTCTTTCGTAATTCGTGCTTTCCGGAGGTGCTTCTTCGCAGGGCACAGCTCGGCTTGCGGACTGTGAAGAAGAAAAAGAATCAGGAAACCAAGGCCAAGGGAAAAGCGGCTGCTTCGCGGCCCAAGCTGCGCCGGAAGAAGTCATCACGACGAGTGTTGCAGAGCACGCGGCGCAGAAAGTTGAAGGGTTTGCCATCTTCGGGAAGCAAGGGCAAGGTGGGAGAGTATGACAACGAGGAGAGGAATGATGGGGAGTGGGTGTGGGATGAGACCGCGAATGATTATGTTCATGTTTCAGTGGGTGAGGACTGGCCGCCTCAGGAGGGCCATGACTCATCGGGCGGCAAGCCTGCGGGTGAGCATGAGGGGCGAGCACACCGCAAACGAATGAAGCGGAAGGCCGCAGCAGCTGAGCAAGAGGAGGATGATGCTTGTGACGGTGATGTGGGTGGCAAGAGCAACAAGAGCCCCAAAGCCAAAGCAAAACCGAAGGCCAAAGCCAAGGCTAAGGCGCCCAAGGCAAAATGCAGCCCCAAGCCGAAAAGCAGCCCAAAGGCCAAAGCGAAGGCCAAAGCAAAGAGTCGCGGCAAGAAGTCCAGCAAGAATGATGAGGGTGCCAACTCCCCTACCAAGGAGGATGATGTGACATGGGTCAAGGACTGGGTTTCTCAGGTTGATGACCTGGAGGGTGACTTCTCTGCTTTCAAGGCCGGGGTCAAAGCGCTCGTCCCCCCCTCTGCCCATGGGTTCCGCTGCAATATCTACTGGACTACCGGTAAGTGTGGTGTGAGTTTGCGTCACACGCAATCAGACGGTTCCAGGAAGCAAATAGATCTCGCGACCTATGGCTTTGGGAAATCCCGAGCTGTGCAAGCTTGCACCGTAGCCGCCGCATCCGCCGCTGTATTTTGTCAGCACTATAAATGTTGATCGATTCATATGCAGATTCATTGCTGTAGGTTGGTGAATTCAGCTTCTATCTATCTAGAACCTTCCGAGTCCGAGTGAACAATGATTTATCGATGCACCCGTTTCCTGCCTTGCCCAGGTACACCAGTTGCAGCGCTTCAAGATCGTGGACCCAAAGGATCCAGTCGTCCTGCAGACCACGGTCTATTGGAAGCAGGTTGGGATGGTTGCTGCCGAAAAGCTGAAGGCAAACTGATTTTCCGAAAGCATGGCTGCTATCACATGTGTGCAGATTTATCCTTGTTATGCCAACACGGCTGGGTGCCAGGGGGATGGCACTGCTAGGTGCTGTGTATAGCTCATGGCAGGGCTTTGCAATGTGTGTTCGTAGTGTGTCATCGCTTGAAGCGTTCTTATCTTTCTGTTGTGGTACCCTAGCAGCAGCGAGCTCGGAGCTACCGTGAGAATGCATAAACATACATATGACGAATTTACAACCGACCTATTTTAAGTAGACTTCCATGTATAATGGGACAAACTCAAGTTGTGCTGCAACCGTGCTATAAACTGCATCGCATAAGCAGATGCCGGCACATCCAGAGTGTCGTCAATGTTCCACAGTCCACAATGTGTGGCATTTTGCTGCTCTCTCTTGTGCGTGGCAGAGGGGTCAGTTACGAGAGGCAAAAATCTGTGAAGTGTGTCGATGCTGCTATCGAAGCTGAGTTAGACTTCTGAAGTCATACAGCTCATCCTAAGGCATCCTGCCCATCCCTTCTTTGGCCCAGGTTTAGACATGGCACGCCGGCGGAAGACCCGGAAGATCCCATATGGCCGACGCTGCAGGCATCGCAAGAAGAGCTCTCGCTGTCTACGCGGCATGTTTCCCTGAATTGCAGACTGTGCATGCTGTCTGAAAGAATAGGATCACGCTGAAATCGTTTTGCCATACCTGCTGGCAGCAGTGCTAGGATCTTATGTGCAATGGCTGCTTTGGAATACAATTTCTCGTAGATTATGAACGTGGCCCGAGCCTGTGTCCTTCAAGCTGGAGATCTTCAGGTTTGGGTGATTGAGTAGCATACACAAATGCAGCACTTGATCAGTCAGGTTATTGAATTAGATCATTCTCTTATGTCAGACACCCACAGCCCTGTCCGCCCCTCCTTGGATCACCATGGTCTCCNCATACACAAATGCAGCACTTGATCAGTCAGGTTATTGAATTAGATCATTCTCTTATGTCAGACACCCACAGCCCTGTCCGCCCCTCCTTGGATCACCATGGTCTCCGTTGATGCGCTTGGCTACAACCTCCTGAAATTGCAGGCTCCACGGGCAACTCGGCTATGTACCCACGTCGCATCAATCCGTGCATGTGATCAACATAGTGACACGGAGAGCCATATATTACATTAATTACATANGGTGATTGAGTAGCATACACAAATGCAGCACTTGATCAGTCAGGTTATTGAATTAGATCATTCTCTTATGTCAGACACCCACAGCCCTGTCCGCCCCTCCTTGGATCACCATGGTCTCCTTTGATGCGCTTGTCTACAACCTCCTGAAATTGCAGGCTCCACGGGCAACTCGGCTATGTACCCACGTCGCATCAATCCGTGCATGTGATCAACATAGTGACACGGAGAGCCATATATTANCTACAACCTCCTGAAATTGCAGGCTCCACGGGCAACTCGGCTATGTACCCACGTCGCATCAATCCGTGCATGTGATCAACATAGTGACACGGAGAGCCATATATTACATTAATTACATACAGCATACATAGTTGCCGAATATCAGCTATCGATTCTGTTAAATAGGTTCACCCATTCCCGGCTACGCACAGCTGGAGCTATGTAGACCTCATATCATTCAAGATCTTTGAGGGTTGAGGAAAAACGGAATCAATTATAGTTATTATGATGCATAAATCATAAGGTAATATCAGCCACTTAGATGGGATCTGTTTGCCTGTTGGGGGGCGGCATTTCAGAGGTTGTGGGTTTTGGCTTTATGGTTCTTGGGATTTATGATTCTACCGAAACATCGAAAAATCGGTTTATAGCAATGCCCCGAGTAGATATGTGCTCCCCCGCAAACCTTATGGAAGTGCAAATCTCAAATCCTATATGTGCCCGAAAATTTCACAAAGTCTCGATCAACACTTCCTTTGCGCCAAAATCCTGAACCCCTGATTTGCATAGGCCAGTTATCTAGCTGCTTTGATCCTCTCGGAATACAGCAGGTATCCTGAGACCCATATAGAGGTAGAAGGGTATATAAAGTACATAACTAACTAAATTCAAGCAATATATATATATATATNAGAGAGAGAGAGGGAAAGAGAGCGGGAGTTCACTAGACGAACTATGAAGTGCCTTCGATATTTCCAATCAGGCTTTTCCTGAATTCCGAACATCCCCGCTAATTCCGAACCTGACCCGTATCCCAAGTAACTATAGTGCCCGAGTGCCCGGTGCTGACAGGATTTTGTTCTTACGGTGCTCCTGGTCATCTGGACGTCCGGCTTGTACGACCTGAAGGAGGCACTGTGTTGCTCATACATGCACAGTCAGGCGCAGCCGGTGTTCAGATTTTAGAGTGTCGTTAGGAGTACGACTGGTTGGAATTCTTTGCTGGTCATGCTGTGAACACTCGCTGCATTCGTCTACGGGGCTTTCGTGCAGCAAAGTTCGATATCGACTACTTCCCAAAGCCAACTGGAGATGATATCGATGGGGAGGCATGCAGCAACTTCCAGGACATTACATCTCATTCGGGATTCTGGCTGCTCGCCTCGTGTTTCTAAGATTTTCTAAGTAAGCTTGCATCTGTAGTGTCCCTTCGCTACAACAATCGTCCTCCAGAATTAGAAAGGTAGGCCCGCCCTCACGTGTGCAAACACGAACACCCATCACAAAAAAAACACAGAAACTTCCACACAAACACGCCCACACACACACACACACACACGCACGCACGCACGCACGCACGCACGCACGCACACACACACACACACGCAGGCACACAAACACATACGTGCACGTGTGTGTACAACGACATGCACAGAAAGACATACACACACACACATCTACCAAATGTGTGCACATGTGCATATATATATATGTGCTCACATGATAGGAAGTCGGAAGAAGCTGTTGCTGCCTGTGCTCTCCTGTGCAGCCAAGTCTGGCCATCATCTTCATATTGAAGGGCATCTCGAGAAATCTTGCAGCTTGGTTCGGGCTGAAATGCTCGTCGTTCTGTGGTATGAACCGCGGCTACTCTGGCCGAGCCCCTTCATCGAGCACAGGGTTTGGAGAGAAACCCACGGTTGCCGAGGGGAATTGCATGTTGGAGAGGACTGGCGGTTTTCAAACATCCATGCAGTGTTTAGAGTCGGCTTGCTTCTTCGTGGTGTGGAATTCCTGACAAGTTGTGTGCATACATAGATATGTTTTTTTGGTAAGGCGGTACACTGGCTATAGTTACAACATATCTATAGCTGTTCATATGTATCCTTGGTATATGGATGTATGCAGAATAGTTTAAAGCGAGATCGATAGTCTCAATTATTCCAAGGCATGAAAACATGCCGGGATGTTGTCGCACGGCATGCCTATATGCAGACATGGACACAAATTATCACGCACACATATATAAGTTCGTGCATTACATGTATATTCACAACACGGACAATCATACGCATGTGCATGTACATGCCTATGTCATGTGCTCGTGTGTCGGAGTCGATAGGTCCATGCAGGTCATCGACAGGATGTTCGGAGCTTTGAACCTAAAGTTGTATACAGGCAGGCGGTTCGGTATGCGTTTTATCCCGACTATGTGTGGCTATAGTATTCTTGCATGATCGTTTAGAAATATTGATTACGAATCATTGTGCTTCCTCGCTTGACCAGAACCGAGTTGTTGTAGCTATTTAGACTATGTCGGCTACTTTACGGTGCCCTGGCCGCTCAGGGTCTGCCTCCTCATGTACCTGGTCACGGCCTGTGGTGGGACTTGGATTATTGAACAGCCGGCAGGTTCCAGCATGGAGTTCTACCCGACATGGCGGCGTTTTGTGGTCTCCCTCTTTCAAACGGGAGGAGTGGGGTCCGTTGCATCCCTGCAGTGATGAGATGTTATGCATGCATGTTTGTCAATACGTGCATGCAGCATAGTCTAGATCGTTCTGAAGTATAAAGCTACTGTCCTCGAGCATCAGAAGCGTGGTTACAATCAGAGTATGCATGCATCCTGGCTGAGGTTACCCGTGCGGGATGGTATATGGGGGCGTACTTTGGCAACAGCCTGAAGCACCAGTACGCTTATGCCAATTCCCCAGCAATTCGTCGTCTTGACAAAGGTAAGCTTCAGATGATTAAAGCGAGGCTTGAGAAATCAGGCAACAAAGCCAAAACCCGTCGTGCCCACCCCGACAAGAATGGAAAGCTTCGCTACCACGGGACCAAAGAACTGAAGAGCACGGAGACGCTTGTTTGTTCAGGGTAGTTTTTTGTTACCTTAAGTTTCCGAACTTCGCCTGTTGTAGGCCGGGCCCTTTTAATATAGCTTACATATATATATATATATATACCTGCCTACGTAACTTTGCTCGAACCAGAAAGATAAAACCATGCAGTGTAAGCCAAGGCGGCCTTGGCTTGTGCACAAAATATTAAATTCTTCAAATCGATCGATGTGCATAAGACGTTTTATGTATACCTTCTATGATTGAATGAATAAGTCCTCAACATCTCAGGAAGTACCCCGTGCTCTTCGGCTTGGCTATCGCCAATATCTTCGAAGATCTCAAGGCCACGGCCAATGGGTTCACGGATGCCGGCGAAAGCGTTCCATCAGCCTTGAGTAGCTTCAAAAGCATGCTAGACCAGGACGAGGATCCCGAGCTGTTCAGGTTTGCAAACCTAAATTCACCCTACGAATATCTCCGGGGTGGCACAAGCCTCTCGATTCCAGCTGAGTGGCGGGCTTACGTTCCGTACTCGCTTGAAGAGTAGAGCGCTTGCTTTTGGGCCAGGCCAGGGAAGGGTTTTAAAGGGATTTAAAGGGTTGCGGCAGGACTCTCGTTTTATGCAGCTGTATTTTTTGCGTTTTTAGTGGTTTTAAGCAACTTTAACAACATCCTGGCTGGCAGAAAACAGGTCGAATGGCAAAAACCCGAAATCTTCCCGACCAAACCCGAAATCTTCCCGAGCAAACCCGAAANAATCCTCCACCGACCCGGTTTTTAGCAAAGCGTACAAACCCCGTGCAAACCCCGTATTCACCCGTACAGAACCCGTAATCTCCCGTACAAAAAAACCCGGTTTTTGGCCATACGCTTTAGTTGCGTTTTGGATGCGCCAATTCGTTCCGTAAGCTCCCCTGAACCGTGGTTTTGGCCACTGCTGGAGAGCACCGCACTTCGGAGTTCAAAATATGAGCCCGGCCTCGCACCGCATGCTCGTGTGCTGGAACATGGGGCTGCAGCTTCCTGGCAAATGCCGATGCATGTCATTTAACATTCCAAACACCTCGCAGTCCTTGCTTCAAAGCAACCGGAGCCTGGCTTTTCCTAGCCGGTATAGAGCAATATGTCTGGCCGATGGAGCTGTTCCAGTCTACAGGTGGGTACAGGATACGTTTCCCAGGAGGCGTTGGCACAAACGGCCAAGGAGGCCGAAGCTGAGCTGCTGGGTGAGTTGAAGGCACAATGGGTTTCTAAGACGATTCAATATTGGGTTTTAACTTCTTCGCAATTATTATATGGCTGTATCGCATCTCTGGTGTCATTTCGCCCTAGCATGTGCTACGTACGATTATAGAATCTTTGCCACTGGGGTTGTTGTGGCTCTGCGTGCGTTGATAAGGGCAAGTGGGCTGAACGTGCATGGTCTATATACGCATGCATGCATATATTGCAACTGAAATAACATGTGACCGTGCCTGTATATATATATANGTTGTGGCTCTGCGTGCGTTGATAAGGGCAAGTGGGCTGAACGTGCATGGTCTATATACGCATGCATGCATATATTGCAACTGAAATAACATGTGACCGTGCCTGTATATATATATATAAATAGAAGAGCACATCTCAATATATGTATATATATATACACATATGCATGTATATATATACATACATATGCATGCATGCATGCATGCATGCATGCATGCATGCATACGTGCATACCTACCTACACGCAGACCTGACTCATGTGAATCTAGACATTTCATATATATATGTATATATAGTCTATATATACACCTATATAACATATGTATATATATATGTATATAACATGTGTGTGTTATATATATGTATATAGAGTTCATTTAGGCTTTGTATATATCGTTCATGGCAATTTATGAATACACATAAAGAGTGCAAGTAGGAAGTCNTTAGGCTTTGTATATATCGTTCATGGCAATTTATGAATACACATAAAGAGTGCAAGTAGGAAGTCACAAACCGACATGTGCTATCTTCCCTTATACCATTTGTGGGAATACGCGAACCCACTGCACACACAGACAGATCTAGAATTATTCATGGACACATAGCTATGGAGGCCGGTATAGACTCGCAAGCCCTATGAAACCATTCTTAGAATTCCGAAAACCACGAACTTAAGGCCCTGGGCAAAAAGCCACAAACTCTAAGGAAGGCTTCCGGATTGTGGTAGCCTCGTTCACAGACTTTTTGTTGAAGATGGTGCCCGATTGGACATGCCCGAGGAGACCTTCCGACAGATGCGTATAACACTGTGTTCGGGCTTTTGGGCTTTCAGGTTTGGGGCATGTATGAGATCCATGTATGTGTATATGCATGCATGTATATGCATAAATCAATTATGTGTGTATGTATGCATGCATGTTGTTAGCTGTCTGTATGTATATATAGAGATACATGTGTGTCTATATATATACATACACATGTATGTGCGAGTGCATATGCACATGTGTACAAGCATACCAATTTCTGTATCGGTGCATGTACATATCTAAATCTATATAGGGAGCCGGTGTAAAGAAGAATGCTTACCTGCAGGTATGTCTATACCGAATACAATTGCCTGTGTCCCAGTGCCTTATATTACTTATACATTTGGTTGTATTCTCTTCTGTATGAAAGTAGCACGCTTGTACTATACTTCTGCGACCAACAAAGGAGATCGAGCACATATAGGTTCAGCTAGAGTCTTGCAATGGATTCTACTTATGCAAAGACTGTAGTGCCCCCAGGACCTTGTTGTAAATATCCAAAGCTTAACCAGGTAGGCTGCTACAGACTCCAAAGTTTATCTCAGCGTGCAGGTCCTACAGGCTGAACTTCAGCAATTGGAAGCGCCTGCTCCACCGGCTTCGACCTTGTCTTTGGATCCTGCAGAGGTAAGGACCGAGGTTCTGCAAAAGTGCGGTCCATGTCGATACCGTTAGCAAGGATGCTCAACAACTGACCGCGAGATCTCCGGCGACGACAATTCCAGGCTACGAGGATACGCAGGCAGGTTTCTATCTAGGTTCCAGTTCAGGGACGCATACTGTGCATGGCATATCGAATGGAGATAGTTATCATTACAAGCAAGCTGAATCTGCGACATCCCAGGTAATCCCTCCGACCCCGGTGGAGGAGATGGTTGCAGCTTGCCCGGTCGTGCCTCCGAGTCCGTCTGCAAGGCCTCTCGATGCCTTGTCTGCACCTGGCTCTGAGTATCTGCTGTCCAAGAGCGAAGAAGAAGAAAACTTCCCAGAGGACTGCCACATATCGTTTTGTCAGAGTGGCATATCTGTAGCTTGCAAGAGCCGAGCCTCTTCGATTTTCCAGGACGATATGGATGCTCCTGCAAAGGGCAACAAGAAGCTCAAGAAGAAGAAAGTATCGACCAGAAGGGCCACTACCCTAAATTAAGTGGCTGTTATGTGCTTTCGGTGCGTCTGCTTCTTTGGTCGAAGTAGTTCGGGCCGTGCATCGCGGTGCGTCGCTACATATAAGGATGTTTGAGCTCGAGGTTTGCTTGTAAATGCTTTGATTCAGTTCCGGAGGAACTTCTCAAGAACGCCGCGAAGCAGAGAATCCGGAGAATGTGTGCGCCGAAAACCAAGCGATCGGATCTCGAAGTGCCGGCCTGGGTGAAAGACAAGTGGAACTCCGGCACCTCCGCGAAGGAGCTTATGGCCGACTTATTGCAAGAGGTGAACTGGGATAAGGCCGGGTTTCCAGTAGATGTGCAATGCCCTGTATAGGAATACAATGAATTAGTCCTCAATTCGGCCATAGTGAATAGTGAATTATAGTACGTGCCCGAGATTCGTTAATGTTGCTGCTTCTCATGGTTGATGCCGGCTAATTCCCGCAGACCACCTTCATCGCTGAGCTCGAGAAAGTGGTGAAGAAGATTCGTGCAATTCAGGTTGTGAAAGATCAAGGCTTCTATAGCGAAGCCGAAATGAAATCGGAGCTTGGATGGTCTGCGTCGGGGCCTGAACACTACATACTTAACTGGCCAAGTTCGTATACCGCTAGAGCACATCCAGTGTGAGTTGTGACAATTGGCATATGGTCATATTCGATCATTAGAAGCTGAGGCAAAGGATCGCGGGCGCCATCGCCCACTGCCAGAAAGACCCGACCAAGCTCATACGGACCCGCATTTATTTCTCGGGTTCTTATGGAATATTACCTTTTCTTTATAATTACATTAGATAAGAATGAATTTTAGATCGATATAAAACTCTTATACAACATCACTAAGATGGACGCCCCTGTGTAGAAATATCGCCCAACATAGTGCTAGATTCCCTTGTGCTGCTGCAGGAGGAACATGTATGACGGGGTCCTGGAATACTGGGTCATTGTCCGAGAATCAGGAACCCATACATCCAGCCTGACGGAGGAGGAGCACCACCGCTCCAAGTCCGTAGCCTCTCGCTTCATGTGCAATCCAAAATTACGAGCCCCATGCTGACTGTACTATGCTCTGCACTGCATGGTTCCCATGGTACACATTCCTCGGCCTTGTGTGATGAGGCTGACAAGGAGCCGAACCTGACCGATGCGTTCAAGGGTCTGGATGATGGGCTGGCCCGGGTACGATCGGACCCCGGAGGAAGTTCGGGTGCGGATGGTGTCAAGTCTGAGGGTGAGGCTACGTGGCGTGTGTATGTGTGTGTTTTTGTGTCTTCGTGTGAGTGTACGGTATGATGGCGGTACAGTGCATGCAAGCTTCACAATATGTTCGCACACAACCAAATGCCTCTGCCCTCGGCCAGCAGCGCGCGATCTTCTCGAAGTTCATGGAAAGCCTGCTGCAGAAATCTTCGAAGCTTCGGGCTCTGGTCAAGGAGTTGACCAAGAAGTACTGTGATTGCTCTGAAGCTGACGAGTGCGAACCCGAGCAACTTATGTTCTCATGCAAATTAACGAAACAACCCCGCCTCCAAATCTTCTCTGACAGGCACCTCAAGGCCTTGGAGCAGGGTGTGAAGCAGTTGGAATCTGAGCACGACAAGTTGAACTTGCAGTATGCAAAGGGCGAGGTTTCTGGCTTCGGTGCAAAGAGGGGGCCTCAGTCGAGTTTGGGCTGGGCTGTTATTGTTGTACGTTAGGTTTGTGTACAAGAAGACTGCTTTTTGATGTTTGGTGTATAGAAATTCTAAACCGAACCGAGGTGGTGGGCTGAGGCGGACCCCCTGATGAAGAATGCTACCTATGTGCCGACCGCTGAGAAGCAGATAGTCAAGCTTTCTTCACAGTCAACATTTCCGGGCCTCATATCACACATCGATCGACTTTATGATTAATATACCTCACCCCTGACAAAAAGCTTCGATCAGGTCGAGCCGTGCCACGGCAGCGGAACTGCGTGCCAGGACTGTTCTTGGATATGTTTTGACATGTGCAGTCTCATGCAAACCCTATACTTGTGCGAATTTGGGAGTCTCCGCACCATAGTAGCCATACAGATTGCAGGAATGCGAAGAAGCACATGGACAAGAACGATGGCGAGGAGCCGAGCACCAGACCCAGGTCCGCCCCGAAGGCCGCTGCGAAGAAGGCTGCAGCAGCTCCTGCTCCGAAGAGAAGGAGGAGGTCTTAGGGATGCGCAGATGATCCAGGTGAAACTTGATCTTGGGTGCATCAGTGCTGAGATCTAGCACTTCCTTGCTAGGTTACTCTTAGGTCGATTTCCGGTGTTACACGGACGATGTCTGGTCTCCTAGCTTGCTTGCATTTCGTAACATATGGTTGTGCTTTGCTGTACGATTCCTTACAGAGTACGTTACACATATAATGTCTATACTGCTGTCAACTTTCGGATCTGGTTTTCGGGTTCTTATAACGAATTAATTAGAATACAATTAGAATACAGTTGACTGCAAAGCAAGGAGTCTAGGCATCGCGTGCCAATGTGAAATCTGAGTTTCCTGCTTGCTCGGCTGCATCGCTGCGTGCATTCACGACAGTGATGTTAATTGCCTGGGGAAGGCTCAATCAAATGTGCGTCCCGGACAAAAGCTGTGGATCTCATTCATGCAGAATCCTGCCATACGGTGTGCCGTCATGTCACTGGCAACTGTTCATGCAGAATCGAAGCTGGCCTAGACTGACCTTTAAGCCCAACACCTGTATATAGTCTATAGTTATTAGCGAACTCTCTAAGCCTATCCATGCCAGGTACTGTGGGCCCAGCACTTCGCCGCTGGGTGCAAGACATCGGAGATGGAGCCTGTGCCCAAGCGGCTAAATCGTGCTTCCGCGCGGGTTGTAGTTATGGCTGTATAACAGCATGGCTTTGTCTGCGACGTGTGGCTCAGAGAACTCGGGGTCAACTTTGTGCGGGGGCTCGTCTCCTGATGTCATCCTTTGCTGAAGATGCAGAGCTTGAGCTTTGGGATTTGCTGACATGTCACCGAACTGCTACTTGATTGCAATGTCGTGGCGCAACTTTATTGTACCATGCTCGATCAATCAAGCTATCAGTCTAACCTTCCGTGCTATTTGATGCATCTTAGGAAAAGGATGGGCCCTTTCCATGGAGAAGCCCTGCTTCCAGTTCACCATCCCCCGAGCACAAGACTAGTTGCGGAAAGATCCATGATGACCGTGGTTGTTGCAACAACCTTTCCTGCAATACAGTTGCTCCAGCGTTGCACTTCAAACGATCGTCTTGCTGGAAAGATGCAAACCTCCCTCAAGAAGTGTTAGTGCCCGAAGTGCTGGAAGTGCTCGATAATGTTGATGGACATGAACAAATCTTTTGGAGGATACCGAACGGAGTGCGAACAGCAGGAGGCGTGCTTCAACACGCCTTCAAGACAATGGAGATCCTACATAACAAACTCTACCCGATGATCTTCAAATTCGGCATGACGCACGACCCCGTAACCAGATGGGAAAACAGCTCTTACGGCTACCGCTGGGAGAAAGACAAATGGCAAGGCATGTTCATTTTATTCATCAGCCCGGAGAAATACTCCCCAGCCATGTTGGAGGCTGCAATGATAGAAAAGTTCGGAGGATCCCCGGCCGATGTTAGCAACCATGCTACTTCATGTTCTGCGTTAATAAATGCATAAATTAGGAGTCTATGGTGAGCTGAACAACTGATGCAGCTGAGGGGTGCCTGGATGTCGAAACATTCGGTCCGGAGGAGACAACCTGAGCAAGAGTGAGTCGATATCTGTACACATGACATATGTCGTCTGGCGAAGCTTGAAACACAAGCCTTGCTGACCCGACACCTCTGGATGTGCATGCCTTGTGAGATATCACACTCGCATGTGTTGCACAATTCACCCACATCGCATTTCATGCGATCTCGTGTGGGCATCCGACACGAAGGGGCATTAGTGGCTTCTAGGGGAAAAGACTGCTTTATGCAATCCGGCAATACGCATGTGTCTGTGTGCCTCTCGGTCCGTGCGTGCGGTCTAGCTCGGTGTTTGGGTCTGCATGGGCGCTGGGGGGGGAGGTGGCTTGGTCGTGTGAGTATATCATGTCACGCGGTCTGCTTGGCGGTGTGTATATATCTACCATGTATAGTGGCTTATCGTGTGTACGTGTGCCTGTGTGCTTATATGCTCCGTGTCAAGTTGATTGTCCTAGTTTCCGCACCAAGTGTATGTCTAGAGAAGGCTTTGTATGTAACTCCTCGCTCTCTCTGTCGTCATGTCCGACTCTGCCAAGAGGGATTTGTTTTGCATGCCGAGGCCCCCGTCCTGGGTGCGATTCGCACAGCGAAGGCCGTGATACGAGAGGTGCCAGAGGCTGGCAGTTCAAGTGTCCGGACGATGGCGACTTGCGGGGAGAAGAATAGTGAGCGTGACGCACACCGTATGTCACGGAGATGCCGTCTTACATTGCCAATCGAATTTACTGAGGTTTGTATTCAGGGATACGTGCTGCCACTGATCCTTTTGAGCAGCTGGCTGCTTTTCCTGGTTACGAGAAACTTGCTCCACACATTGTGTGGCCTCAGGGTTCCTGACCTGCCGCGCTGTCAAGCCATTTGGACCTGTTTCTGGACAAGGTACAGGAAAATTTATCCAAATCACGATGTCTTCAGGCGGGCCGATGCTGGCGAGATAAATCTTGCGAAGACGATAGCTCTCATATTACATGGGGATGAAGGAAGGACTAAAAAGAAGGCGGGAATACTAATAGTATCGTGCCACAGCATTCTGGGATACGGCTCCAAGGCCAATACCGTGGCACCCGGAACGGAAGAGTATTGCCAGCAACTTCCGAACATGGTAGGCCACACTTTGGCGACCAGGTGGATCCTAGGATGCTTACCGAAGTCTTATTACGACGGCCCTGATGGAGATGCTTTTTTTCAACAATATTTGGGTGAGTTTGCCAATGATATTGTGAAGGCCTACAGGGACGGGATACAGGCTCCGAACGGCGACACCTATTGGTTCGTGGTGCTTCATTGCATAGGAGATTGGCCGTTTCTGGCCAAGGCTTTTTCTCTTTCTCGGTCCTTCGCGAATTGTTCGAAGCAGGCAACATCGCGCGAGATCCCGAAAGGTATTTGTCACGTTTGCCGAGCTGACCAACCAGGATATCCATGGGAGGACTTTTCTCGATCGGAACCAAAGTGGAGGCAAACCATAAACACCCAGAACCCGTTCATGAATTCCCCTCCCTTGACCAAGCTACCGGGCGATCCTACAGACACCACTGCCCTGCTCGGACAGGACTTTTTTCATGGATGGCATTTAGGAGCGGCAAAGCAGTTCCTAGGATCATGTATGGTGTTGCTGCACGAGATTTTCCCTGGCCGGAGCATCCCCGCGAAATTCGAAACGATGGCTGCTGACTTCTTCAGCTGGTGTACGACCAACAAGGAGACCCCTTTGATTCGGAAGATGTCGCGAGACACCGCCGGCTGGCCGTCTGCGGCTGACTACCCTTGTGCGTCGTGGAGCAAAGGATCAACATCCACCGTTGTTCTTCGCTGGTTTATCAGCGCATGTGCTCGCCATGCAGGCTTGATCGATGAAGGGTCTTTGCTTCACACTGCTTACTTAGCTGCTGGGGAGATTCATTCCTTTCTTTCCAAGAGCTACAAAGCGGCTTTGTGGATTTGGCACACCGATGCAATAGAAATCTGTTCGCATGGCTTTCGATTTCTTAGTCTGCTGGGTCAAGCTGCACGCTCTGCATACGATCAAGATCGAGCTTTATTCCTTTTTCAACCCAATCTCCACCGCCTACATCACTTATTCTTCCTTGAGTGGGATCAAGCACATAAATCCGATTGGGTCATGAACGTGGCAGTATTCAGCGGCCAGACCGAGGAGGATTACATCGGCCGCCCTTCAAGGATAAGCCGTAGAGTCGCTCCCCAGCGTGTAATTCGACGTACGCTAGAGCGGACGTTAGAAGCTTCATTTGCGAAATTTACTGAAGCAGGCTTCCTCATACCATGCAAGTCGCGAGGCTGATTGAAGTCAAAATACTTTAAAGAGTGAAGAGGGTCCATCGGGCTCTGATGTGATCGAATGCTTCGTGCTAAGTATGTTTCAACAGCCGTACGACATGTGTGGATGAAACAGAAGCTGTCTTGAGGCTGCAGCGAACGGCCGACGAAGAAGTCGAAGAGCGCCGAGCCGAAAAAGTCGAGGTGGACATCAGGCAGAGCAGAACTATAACTTATCTTAATGACACGAAACAACAGCCAACCTTCCAAACATCCCGATCTTCAGACCTTGAATGAAAGCCACAAAATCCCCAAATCCCAAAACCCGGTTTCTGTCTTAACAACCCGGTTGTTTATGCCTACCCTCTTTANCAACAGCCAACCTTCCAAACATCCCGATCTTCAGACCTTGAATGAAAGCCACAAAATCCCCAAATCCCAAAACCCGGTTTCTGTCTTAACAACCCGGTTGTTTATGCCTACCCTCTTTATAATGGGTTTCGGTGGCCGTAGGTAGGCTTTAGGGACTTTAGGGTTCAGGGGGTGTTGGGTCTTGTATGGGGCTTATAAGGGGTCTTATAGGTTTAGGGTTTAGGGTTTAGGGTTTTATAAGTAGTTTGCGAGACTATGACGACTGTTGCGGATGTTGCCACTACTACTGCTGCTGCTGACTCGCCGCCACCACCACCACCACCACAGCTACCACTACTACAGCCACCGCTTACTTACTAGTACTACCACTACCACGACTACTAATAATAACTACTACTACTCCTCCTCCTACTCCTACTCCTACGTAACTCCTACTGCTGCTGCTACTGCTGCTGCTGCTCCCACTGCTACTGCTACTGGTCCCCTTGGACACCCCCCCGAAAGCCCTCTTGTTAAGGCAGGGCCCGAACGCCTCTGGCAAGGGTTTCCGGGCCTCAGTCGAAGGCTGGTCCAGTTGGAGGCCGCCTCAAATCGCGGATTTCGGGTATTAATATTTAGTAGGGCCTGAGCCAGGCGACTACCGCTTGGCGACCACTCAGGGTTGTGGTCGGGTCGGCAGCCTTTGCAGCCCAGCAGAGCCTGCCAAGGTCTCGCTGGTGCTCGACAGCGCCTACCTTCCCACAGTAGGAGAAGGGTGGTGGGCGGGTTTGCGCAGGGTTTGAAGATTTGGAATATTTTTGCTGCTGCAGGTTTAGAGAGTTGGGGTCTAGGGTCCAGGTCCGAAGGGAGCCCACAAAAGCCCAGAAGCAGTTGAGGCTGTTGAGTGAGAGTGTGATGGCTGAGGGTAGTTTTTGAAGGTTTGGGTTTCAAGGACGAGTTTTAGCTTCGAAGNTCCAGGTCCGAAGGGAGCCCACAAAAGCCCAGAAGCAGTTGAGGCTGTTGAGTGAGAGTGTGATGGCTGAGGGTAGTTTTTGAAGGTTTGGGTTTCAAGGACGAGTTTTAGCTTCGAAGCGACATCTCCGTCTCACTGTTAACTTCTAGGGCACGTCAAGATAAGGCCTCTACCTCTGTACGCTACAAGCTTTTTTGCTACGTGTACGTAGAGGTTTAGAATTCATGGACTAGGCTTCAGGCTTTAGGATTAGGTTTGACTTGCGGCTTACGATTGTGGGTTTCGTGTTTCTGGCAAACGGTGTTGAAGCTTTTCGCCTGTTCCCACAAAGCCCAATGCCCTTCATTCATGCATATACTTCAAGAAGAGGAAGTATACTGTGTCGTATACTCTTTCATTCACGAAAGGTTTCTTGGTTCTTAGTCTAACCTTTCAGAACCCGGCTCGCCTCTCTCCCCCATGCACAAAAAGTCCTATGCAGGCTTACCCACGAACCTTCAATGAGCCTCAATACCATGATGGGTACAGCTACTTTGCTTCCCCGTGTTCGACGCAAAAACCCAATCCTAGACCTCCAGCGCTTTAAACCTGCAACGTACCTGTATGAAACCCTTGTAAAAGCCACATAACTCACAACCCCCCAACTTCAGACATCCAGCATCTCCGGTTCCAGCATCTGATACAGAGCACAGCGCGAACTTTGGACGTCAGGAGTCGTCCTATTGAGCTACGCCCTAAACATTCATTTGAACTATACTCTAAGCCCTAAGCTCTGTGCCCTCATACCTAAAGCCCCGAGCCCCATAGCCATACCCTCAACTCCAGTAAGACCGGGCTCTCTCTGCAGTGGCAGGAAGCGCGGTAGAACGCGAGCCTAGGACCACTCTGTGCTCGAATCAGGGAGGATCCGGACAGCTTGGAAGTTCNCAGGAAGCGCGGTAGAACGCGAGCCTAGGACCACTCTGTGCTCGAATCAGGGAGGATCCGGACAGCTTGGAAGTTCGGGGGTTCAGGGTTTAGGGTTCAGGGTTGAGGGTTTAGGGGTTCAGGGTTCAGGGTTCAGGGTTTAGGGTTTAGGGTTTAGGGTTTAAGGGTCTAGGGTTTAGGGTTCTAGGGTTCTAGGGGTTTTAGGGGTTTTAGGGTTTAGGGTTTAGCAAACCTGGGGTCCTACGTTGCGTCGGGTTTGGAGTTTTGGCTTTTGGGTTTAGTGCTAGGGTTCAGCGATTCGGGTTGGGTTTTCGGGGTGAAAGCTTTATATAGGGTTTTGGGCTTAAT
>BGNK01002043.1:76263-98716 GCA_003297005.1 Symbiodinium sp. clade A Y106
CCTGGAGAGTTTAGCCCTAAACCCTGGGTTCAGGGTTTAAGGCTTAGGGAGTTTAGGGTTTAGGATATCAGGACTTGACCAAGCCCAAAAGAAAGCCCGGAAACCCTAAACCCTAAACCACAAAGCTCATACCTCGGCATAAAATAACCCGAAACCTCTAAAGTCTCTAAAGCCGCTACACCCCGAAAACCCAACAAAAAAAAGCCTCAAAGGCCCGAGAAAAGCGGTTTTTACAGCCCTTCTCTGGATGCCTGAAAGCGCCCCCACACCGAGCATAAGCTCACCACGCAAGGCCGCCGAGACCGGTGTAGACCTGCTTTTTATTTCTACAGGGGCTTCAAACTTCAAAAAGTGGGATGAAGGTGGCTTTGTAGAAGGGCTTAGGATGCAGGGTTTGAGAAGGGCTCTTGATTGAGGATCACCCTTATCACCTTCATCCCACCTGTGCAGCCTCTTGACGTCTGGAGGCTTTGAGACTTTCGGTGTTTAGGGGATTCAGGCTTTAGGGCTTTCGGCTTAGGCTTCAGGAAGTCGTGGAGGCTTAGTTTGGGGTTTAGGGCATTCGGGCCTTGGNGGAGGATCCGGACAGCTTGGAAGTTCGGGGGTTCAGGGTTTAGGGTTCAGGGTTGAGGGTTTAGGGGTTTAGGGTTCAGGGTTTAGGGTTTAGGGTTTAAGGGTTTAGGGTTTAGGGTTTAGGGTTCTAGGGTTCTAGGGTTCTAGGGGTTTTAGGGGTTTTAGGGTTTAGGGTTTAGCGAACCTGGGGTCCTACGTTGCGTCGGGTTTGGAGTTTTGGCTTTTGNGCTTGGAAGTTCGGGGGTTCAGGGTTTAGGGTTCAGGGTTGAGGGTTTAGGGGTTTAGGGTTCAGGGTTTAGGGTTTAGGGTTTAAGGGTTTAGGGTTTAGGGTTCTAGGGTTCTAGGGGTTTTAGGGGTTTTAGGGTTTAGGGTTTAGTGAACCTGGGGTCCTACGTTGCGTCGGGTTTGGAGTTTTGGCTTTTGGGTTTAGTGCTAGGGTTCAGGGATTCGGGTTGGGTTTTCGGGGTGAAAGCTTTATATAGGGTTTTGGGCTTAATTCAAGCAAAGGGGTTAAATTAGCTCGACCTATAACTATAGCATACTACAACCGACCACGTACGCCCCTGAGGCTGCAAGTAAGCTTTAGGTTTCGGGTCCGGTTTGCAAGACTTGGCCTGGAGAGTTTAGCCCGAAACCCTGGGTTCAGGGTTTAAGGCTTAGGGAGTTTTTCTCGTCGTGGCTCGAGTCCGTCGGACGCACTCTCAAATTCGAAAACACGCAATTAGAGGTCCTTCCAGTAGTTTTGATACGCATCGCGTATCCTACTGGTAGAGCCACATAGGACACAGTCCCAAGACACTACCGCAGCTAGCTCGCCAGACTGCAAAACTCTAGCAGTAGTGCTAGTCCCAACCGCCTCTNTTTGATACGCATCGCGTATCCTACTGGTAGAGCCACATAGGACACAGTCCCAAGACACTACCGCAGCTAGCTCGCCAGACTGCAAAACTCTAGCAGTAGTGCTAGTCCCAACCGCCTCTGCTATACTGACGGCTAACGACGGGACGCTTCCGACGTGTAGTCGGGGAAGAAAAAGAGGGGGATCCCATCCAGACTCTACCGCCTGCGTCCAAGCTTGCACGAAAGAGGCCACCTGGCTCAGGGAAGTCAGCGAGGACACTGAAGCCAGGGGATCAGGACGGGCAGGAATCACATGACAGCTATCCTTCTCATCAAAATCTTGGGCGGCCCACCATGGTGCCGGCCCGACTAACACTGCCGGCGGAACTTGCGGGTCGGCCATGGTCTCTGCAGGCTGCCCTGCTTCCCAGTCTGCTTCGACGTATACCCGAGAACATCGGGTGGCCTTGCGTAGGTGCTCGCGTAGGCGCTTGGTCGACCAAAACTGTTTACGGCATACTTCGCANTCTGCAGGCTGCCCTGCTTCCCAGTCTGCTTCGACGTATACCCGAGAACATCGGGTGGCCTTGCGTAGGTGCTCGCGTAGGCGCTTGGTCGACCAAAACTGTTTACGGCATACTTCGCAAGCCGTACCGAAGCCATGTGCGGCAGGTGCTGCACAGAAGTGAACCTTGGCCATGTGCGCTCCGAGTGCCGCCCCCGTGTCAAAGGGAAGGCCACACTGCGCGCACTGGTGTACGGGTGGCCTGTGTAGGCGATCACAGGCAACCCGAAAGTAGGTCAGGCCATTCTGTTCCGCCTTGTCATGGGCACAGGCTTTGCGTAGGGCCGGCTCGCACAAATCCACCCTGCTCAGAACGCACGCTTTCCGGTAGCGCTGAAGTAGGCTACTCGTTTGTTGTGGTGATAGGGGGAATGCACAAAGTCCAGCCACATCCCGGTCGGACTGCTTAATATATGCAGCAAACGAGCTGCCCTGGAACCGGGCGGCAACCCGGGCGCCGGCACGCCAGGCCTCGGCCGCCCACTGCGAGTCCAGAAGGCAGGCATGCAGATATTGGTCGCCTCGTTCGGCCACACATGCCCAAGTCCGGATAATGGCTATGTCCATAGCCTCCCTGGGGAGTGCGATGGCTAACAGGGCACAGACCTGTTCATCTGACAACCTGCGGCACGGAAGGCTATAGAGTGGCCGAATGACACTGCGGCCAAGGCCCACATACTTTTTTGCAAAAGAGCTAAAAGCCTGTTTACATCCCAGCTCCATGGTGCCAATGCCATGCAAGAACTTAGCCAAGATCATAGACTTAAAGAGCTCCTGTCGCTCAGCATGCAGTAGAGCGCGGTTGGCCATGATGTGGCGTTTGAAAGGCTGGAGGATCTCTCTTGCCAGCTGCTCACGCCGGCGCACTGCACGCTCGCAAGACGCAGTATGAGTGCGTACAGTACCGAGATGAGTGTACTCAGAGACACATCGCAAGTGGTGGTGCTCCCCGCCTGGGAGTGGCACATCTACACGCCCACCCCACTCCAAGAAGAGTTTTTTCCTGGCAGCTACAGCTCCCCTCCCCGCCAACAGTACAATGGCCTCCGTCTTACCCTCCGCATAATTGACGGAGACGCCGGTCAGCGCCAGGTATTGGTGGGCCAGACATGCAGCCCGCGCCGTGCAGCTCAGGATAGACTCTGCATCCGGGGCCCCCAGCAGGAGGGACACATCATCCAGCCAGGATTGAGGAAGGGCTGAGCAGCGGCCACCAGCAACCTGGACCTCAGCGGTCAGCCCTTCAGCCTGCAAGTGCTCTGACAGACAACGCATGGCCGCTGTCGAGACGAACTGATACAACAGATCAGCGAGCGGCGAGCCTGGCGTGGTTCCTCGGGCCGTTTGCTGGATCAACTCTTGCTGCGTGTCCACCACAAACCAGGTGGATGCAAAAGCGGCCCGGAGGAGTTGCTGAATGCCGGACGGTACACCAGCATGCGCCAGTGCCCCGTGATCTGAAACAGCTCGCAGGATGCGCTGCCGGACAGCCGGCTCTAGCGCGAGGCTATCAATGTGCTGCCGCAGCGCGGCAAGGTCTTCCCCGAAGAGATGCGCTCGGTGTACTGAATAGAAGGCAGAAGCCCCGTCCAAGTACAAGACGGCCCCCGATTTTCCTTGCCGCTTGAGGCGGGACAAGTGAAGTTGCGTACTCAGCGCGGCTAGATCGACGGGATGCCCCTTGCGGGCTCCTCCAATCGTGGCGAGCGCANAGTACAAGACGGCCCCCGATTTTCCTTGCCGCTTGAGGCGGGACAAGTGAAGTTGCGTACTCAGCGCGGCTAGATCGACGGGATGCCCCTTGCGGGCTCCTCCAATCGTGGCGAGCGCAACCCTCTCAAAACCATCACTGAGAGTCGGGCGCATGGCCTTGAAAACGCCTTTGGCCGCTGGCTCGACAAGGGCAACCGACCTGTAGCCTTCAACCCTGTTAGCCGGCTTGCCAGGTTTTGGCAGTGCGCAGGCCAGAAGTCCCGACCAAAGTACAGGAAACTGGTGCCGGCAACAGACCTTCAGGACGAGCCGCATGTGCTCTAGCGCAGCCGGCAAGGGGCACTGACTGTAAAGTTCCGCCGGCAGTCCAGCAATGCCAGCGGCTTTCCTGGGCTTAAGCGACGCGAAGGCAGCCGCCAAGCGAGCCACAGACGGGATTTCCTCTAGGAGGAGGTCCACACAGGGCAGAGATCCTTGCCGGTCGAATAGACTCTCGAGGGGGCGTGGCGTAGCCCCTTCCATCGTTCCAAAGTGCTGGGCAAAGGCAGCTTTGACCGCCGCCGGCTCGCTCACATGTCCTCCCGCCGTGTCCAGTTCAATTGCCAAGGACGCAACTCGCGGGTTGCGGCCCCGGCGTAGGACCGCTCGGACCTGCTTGGCCATCTCCGCAGGTCCACGATGCCTGGCTTCCTGGAATTGCTGCTGAGTAAATTCGGCATCGTCCTCGCGTTGTGCCTGCCTAGCCTCTAAAGTCAGTCTACGCATGGTGCGCATATGCCGTGCGGCCAGTTGGTCAAATACCTTGACCTTCCTGGCACACTCANAGTACAAGACGGCCCCCGATTTTCCTTGCCGCTTGAGGCGGGACAAGTGAAGTTGCGTACTCAGCGCGGCTAGATCGACGGGATGCCCCTTGCGGGCTCCTCCAATCGTGGCGAGCGCAGCCCTCTCAAAACCATCACTGAGAGTCGGGCGCATGGCCTTGAAAACGCCTTTGGCCGCTGGCTCGACAAGGGCAACCGACCTGTAGCCTTCAACCCTGTTAGGGGGCTTGGAAGGTTTTGGCAGTGCGCAGGCCAGAAGTCAAGACCAAAGTACAGGAAACTGGTGCAGGCAACAGACCTTCAGGACGAGCCGCATGTGCTCTAGCGCAGCCGGCAAGGGGCACTGACTGTAAAGTTCGAAAGGGTGTCCACACAGGGCAGAGATCCTTGCCGGTCGAATAGACTCTCGAGGGGGCGTGGCGTAGCCCCTTCCATGGTTCCAAAGTGCTGCAAAGGCAGCTTTGACCGCCGCCGGCTCGCTCACATGTCCTCCCGCCGTGTCCAGTTCAATTGCCAAGGACGCAACTCGCGGGTTGCGGCCCCGGCGTAGGACCGCTCGGACCTGCTTGGCCATCTCCGCAGGTCCACGATGCCTGGCTTCCTGGAATTGCTGCCGAGTAAATTCGGCATCGTCCTCGCGTTGTGCTTGCCTAGCCTCTAAAGTCAGTCTACGCATGGTGCGCATATGCCGTGCGGCCAGTTGGTCAAATACCTTGACCTTCCTGGCACACTCAGACCTTGTAAGAGTGTGCCGCCATGCTGCGAANTGCCTAGCCTCTAAAGTCAGTCTACGCATGGTGCGCATATGCCGTGCGGCCAGTTGGTCAAATACCTTGACCTTCCTGGCACACTCAGACCTTGTAAGAGTGTGCCGCCATGCTGCGAAGCACTGGGCCAAGGCCCAACGGTTGAACACCAAACGCTGCCTACGGAAACATCTTCGCTGCTGGCGTTTGGCTTGAAGCAAGGCCCACGTGCGTGAACTTATAGTGGGCTTCCTAGGGCTGGGTTTCACGACCGGGAAGAGGCGGGCAGCCTCTTGTTGGAGGTATTGGTTGAGCTGGTCCAGGTGATCATCGACGGACAAGGCCCACGGCAACCTAGGAGCACTGGCGTACAGGCCGTGAAGCTTCCGCCTGCCCTCCGCAGTGCACATAGCTTCTCTGTCGAGCTGGCGCCCCCGCCTAACCTCAAAGCTGAGTTGCAGGCTTACTGAAACAGAAATCGGTTGGTGATCTATGTCAGCATGCTCATCGATGATTGGTAGAACACCATCATCACTGACTCCGTCACTCCATACCGAAGGCCACAACACAAAGTCTAGGCATGCTGCCCCAGCGACAGAGCCTGCTGGCGGTCGCCACGACACCCTCATACTGCCATCACCATTGAAGGCTCTGGTTCGGCACAAACCGAGGCTCCGCGCCAAGTCTGCGAGGGCATCTGCATTAGGGGTGGCAGGCACTTCAACATTGTCTTTGGCCTGAAACCTGGCATTGGCGTCCAGCAGAAGGAGTGGTGCAGTATGTGCGGGCAGAGCTGACAAGCGTTCCCGGAGCAGGCTCCACCATGCGTCCCGCTCAGCTTCGGGCGCAGAGGCAGTGGGACAGTGGCCCGAGATGACCGCAAGCTGGCAATCCGCCCACTTGGCGTAAACCACCAAGAGCCTCGGATGCTGGAACGCAAGCTGAAAGCTGCTAGCCACCCAACCGAAACGAGGACTAGTGTTAAACCACAACTGGCAACCAAGGTTGCCAGCAGCAGGCTGGCTAGCGAAACGGCGGATGTATCCAACCTGATGCACGGGAGCAGTGTATGTGCGGCATTCCTGCAACCCCAAAACCGCCAACTCGTGCTTCTCTTGGAACTGCTGCAGGCATTGGCGTTGCAACGGAGAGGCACAGGACAGCGTGTTATAGGTAGCGATCTTACACCGAATGCTGACCTGCCTGACCTCCGGCCTGGCACTTGCTGAGGCCCAGCTCTCGGGCCTGCGCATCACATTGGTGGTCTCAAGAGCGCACTGGGGCACCGTATCACAACCATCCTTCAAGGGCGGCAGGTCATGACCTCTTTCAACCGCAGGAAAAAACCACAGCCAATCGAGCGCCCCTTCCAGCACATAGTCATTAAAGTGCTCATCGGAGACAGCAGCTCTTGCATGTACGCTCCGCACAGCACATTTTGCAAGGTGGTCGGCAAGCTCATTGCCCGGATTGCCCACATGTGCCTTGGTATGCTGGAACACAGGCGCACGTCCTTGTGCTTGTGTATAAGCCGCTACCGCAACCGCTGCACGGCGCAAGGCACTGTCAGCACACTTGGCAGTATGCGCTTGCGCAACAGAAGCAGCGCCATCACAATCATAACAGATGGTAAAGGGCACTCCAGTACCTGCCCCGGCACATAAGGCCACCAGCTGCCCATACAGCTCTCCCACAAATGCACCTTCAGCCTCAAAGCTATCAGCGACTCGATCTGCTAGGTATCCCCACCAGAACCAAGTATCCCCACTGCGTGCGAAACAGGCCACTGCCCAGCTTGCATACGGAGCTCGGTACGACCCATCAACAAAGAANAAGCTATCAGCGACTCGATCTGCTAGGTATCCCCACCAGAACCAAGTATCCCCACTGCGTGCGAAACAGGCCACTGCCCAGCTTGCATACGGAGCTCGGTACGACCCATCAACAAAGAAGAGAAGCGCATCGACCACAGCACTGCGCGCCGCTACCGGTATGTGTGTGTGTGTGTGCAAGAAGAAGAGCGGCAGCAGGGTGCATGGCCTGAGTGTCTGGCACCTCTGAACGGAACCCAGCTAGGCTGACACTTTGAAAGGCAAGTTGAACAGCATCGTGGGGGACANTGTGTGCAAGAAGAAGAGCGGCAGCAGGGTGCATGGCCTGAGTGTCTGGCACCTCTGAACGGAACCCAGCTAGGCTGACACTTTGAAAGGCAAGTTGAACAGCATCGTGGGGGACAGGCAGGCGCAAAATCCGCTCATCTGAGCTGTTCCGCACACGACCTTCAGGCAAGCAGGCTTCAAGGTCAATACGCACTGGCGCCTCGGCCAGGGCCGGGACCCGGCGTCGTCAGCCAGGGGTGGGGATGATGTGCAAACCCGTGCGGTCTGGATTCAGCTTACGCCGCTCAACCCTAGCAGCATGCAACTGGAGCAAACTATGACCTTCACTAGAGGCTGCTTCCGGTCTATCCGGGCTCTGGGGCCGAAAAAACAGGACATCGCCAGTGCGCAAGTTGCGCCTGGGGAAAAGCTCAGTGCGCGCTTCGGCAGGGAGGTCACGCAAGAGTTGTGTTCCGGGCCGCACCCATAGAACAAAAAAGTGGTCTCTGTGCCCAGGCGCGGGGAGAAGGATCGTACTGGATTGCGCGCCTCGCACGTGCGACGTGAAGATGGCAGTGTCGGGCAAAACAGCCGCCGCTCGAGTGAGCTCGTGCCAGGGCTGTGGTTGATCCAACTCCTGCAGTGCATCGGCAACAGCCTGCACAGAAGGCAACCCCGCATCCGGGAAGTGTAGGCACACAACATTGTGTGTGGCCCCGTAGACACACGCAGTGCCAGCCGCGACAAAGTGTGCACCCATGGCATGCCTGCGGCCTCTGAGGTTATGTGCGAGTTGCTCGAAAATCGATGCAGTGGACCCTAAGGCAAGGCCCTGGGGGCGAACCGGCACAAACCACGCGTATGCAGCAATCCCTGGACACATATCGAAGACATGACCCAGCGGGCCCGCTGGCTGTGGCTGATCACCATGGAAGGGTTGCAGGTAGTCGCCGGGTCTGAGAACTCGGTCGCAGTACTCTTCCGGTACTCCATTAACTGCAAGTCTCCATTCATTATGGCGCCATGATTGGGAAAGTATGCGGCTGGGCGGCGTGCCGGCTTCTGCACTAAGTACTTGGAAACCTCCGCCTACAGGCCTAGCATCCCAAACATATGGAATCCCTGCCATTGGCTCGACAACAACAAGCGGTACCTCCTGCAGGTATCCATTAGGTGGAGGAAGCGCGCCACTGAGTACTACACCGGCTCCTACGGGAAGGTGCTGAACGTCGCTGAGCTGGTGTAGCATCCGTGCTATCATTTCATCCAACATGTGGTACGGATAGCTAAGGTCCGCAGCTACAGACCGTTCCCCACGAAAGATGATAAGCCGCAGCGCAGGCCGAAGAGGCGGCACAGACAGAGCCTGCATCCAGGTCGTGCTGATGGTGGTGCCCTCATGCATGTGGGAGCTACCCATGAACCTAGGGCCCTGGACCTCACTAAACCGAATGGCAGTAGGCGCTGGTAGGGCCCGGAAGTACTGGATAGATTGAAGGTCTCTAGGTATGATCCGCTGGACAGGCCCTAGGGCATCGTGCACAACGATGGCCGCATTACTGACACCCTCAGTGAGCGACGGCCTGCCCGGAGCGACCTGATCTACATGCTGGAGTGCCTCAGACAAGGCCTGCCCCGCAACATGCTCAACTGTCCTGATGCCTCGGTCTACGCCCCGGAGGTCCCATGGGATGGGGGCAGTGCCCCACGGCCGTCCGGCCTCACGCAGCACCAACTGTGGTCTCGGGTATTCTGGCACCGGATCGGTGAGAATCTGTATGGCTTCAACCTCAAAAGGGGCCGACTGAATGGCCTGGGCAACAAGGGTCTCCAAGTCAATATGCACGCCACATTCTCCGATGCTGGCATGCCTGTGCGTGTCAAAGACCGTGAAGTATCCGAGCGTATCTCTTGTAACTCTTGCCCACTTGAAGGAGTGGGCCGCCGAGGTAAACGCATCCCTCTCATGCAGGACAGCTGGTGCAAGGCGAATGTTCGCTGCTCTAACTATAGTCTCAGCACTGGGCTCTGGGATAAAGAGGAGGTTAGCCGGTGGCAGCTGGATGTTGGGCCATTCAGCTGGCGGCTCCGCGGCCGTGGCTACACCCTGGCCACTACTCCCTGTCGGGGGTACGCTACCATCGGGCAAGGTCTTCAAGGCCAGCCAGTCATATTGAACCAGTGGAGCAACAAGAAACTCGACGTGTCGATCACACGAGTCGGTGAAGTACACCTGTCTCCATTGGAAGAGGTTGAGGAGGTGCTGAAGTCTGCCTCCTGTTTTATCGACAACCTGCTGAAGGACCTCATCCATGAGCATTTCATGGCGTACAAGGANGTCGGTGAAGTACACCTGTCTCCATTGGAAGAGGTTGAGGAGGTGCTGAAGTCTGCCTCCTGTTTTATCGACAACCTGCTGAAGGACCTCATCCATGAGCATTTCATGGCGTACAAGGATAGTGACAATGCCAGCGCCGAAGTCACGGACATCCACCGGTAGGGCCAAACTGTGCCTTCCTGCTCGGCTGGGGGTCATCACCACATTTGGTTTGTACGTTCGAGGGNGGCGTACAAGGATAGTGACAATGCCAGCGCCGAAGTCACGGACATCCACCGGTAGGGCCAAACTGTGCCTTCCTGCTCGGCTGGGGGTCATCACCACATTTGGTTTGTACGTTCGAGGGATCGGCCGCCTGGGGAACTGCACACAACGGACCGTGTACGCAACAGCATGCACAGCATCCTGAACCAGCTCCTCAATACGCCACTCGACATTGGCCTGCCTGGTGCGCCTTCCCTGGTCTGGCTCGAACAGGTCATAGGGAACCCTACCCCCGTCCCTAGGAGACCCAACCTCAACAACATCCCGAACTTGAGGCAGCTTCCCCTAGGCTCCGGAAAGGCAATTTACTACTTTTAACTATAGGCAAGTTAATTTTTAACTATATAGTTAATTTTTGTTGAATTAACTTTTAACTATAATAGTTAATTTTTAACTATTAANCCCCTAGGCTCCGGAAAGGCAATTTACTACTTTTAACTATAGGCAAGTTAATTTTTAACTATATAGTTAATTTTTGTTGAATTAACTTTTAACTATAATAGTTAATTTTTAACTATTAAACCATAGTTAATTTGCATATTTCGTCTTGCGGGGCTTGTCGGGCAACGATCGTCTGCAGCTGCTTTTGGCTTCGACAGCTGGGCGACTGGTGGACTTCGTAGAGCCGTGCCCTGCAGCCATGGCTCCGAAAGTCGAAGGCGGACGGCAGTTGCAGCTGGCTTTCAGCCTCGCAGCAGAAGATGCTAGACCTTGCTAGGCTTGCCCAGACGTGCTGGAGGACTCCCGAAAGTCCCAGCAGGCCGGCGACGAGGAGAAAGGAAAGGCCGAACCCAAGGCCGAAGCGAAGGCCAAGCGAAGGGCAGAGTGTGCTGCAGGGCACAGGCTCCAAGCTTCTGGCTTCAGCTCGAAGGTGGGGAGCCTGGCGCTCACGGCGACTTTGCAATAACAAAAATCAGCGAAAGCTATCTGAGCAGCAACGAAAATCATGATCGAGGCAGGCTTCTAGAAACATATAGTAACTATATCTTTGAAGTTGCACTCGACGCCGTAGCCCTTTTCGGTTCAAGCCGGGGCATGCGGGACCTGCTGCCGCCCTGCAGGAGGCCGGCACACTTCATCATGCTTGAAGCCCCACAGCCCAGCTAGCAGCTAAGTAACTCGAAACAAAAATTGAAAAGCCCAAAACCCGCCAACGCTTCCTTTCCAAGGCTCTCCAGACCAGCTCCCAACCGGGAGGCTGCTGGCGAGGACCGCTCGATCTCCAGACCAGCTCCCCAAGAGGGAGGCTGCTGGCGAGGACCGTTCGATCTTCAGACCAGCTCCCAACAAGGAGGCTGCTGGGGAGGAACAGATCACCAGACCAGCTTTCAGGGAGGCTGCTGGCGAAGGTGCGAAAGGCCTTCTCCAGACCAGCTCCCTGGAAGGCTGCTGGTGCGGAAGCTCACCAGACCAGCTCCGTTCCTGGAGGCTGCTGGGGGGTTGTCGACAGAAGCGACGATAAATAACATGCTCCCCCCCCTTAAATCCAAAGCCCCTGTCCTAATTCTTAGAACAGTTTGCCGTCAGGTGTTTGCCGGCGAGCCCGTGGTCAGTGGTGGATCCTGACGGATCCATGTCGGGGCCAACAAGGGACAGGAGTAGCTCCTCTGGCTCGGAGGACAAGGACTGTCCAACTCGAGAGGAGGTGGCAGCAGCAAAGGCGAGGCCTGACCTGGAAGCAGCACCAGCTCCGACGGCGCTTGCTGCACCAGAGATGACAGAGCCTTCCGAGTCTTCCGAGGAGGAGTCTCAGGAAGAGAAAAAAAGAAGGGCCAAAAAAGAAAAGAAGCAGGCAAACAGGGCTGCCCGCAAAGCTCGCGAAAAAGAGTACGAACAGAAAGTCAGGTCCTTGAAGGAAAGGGAGCAAGCTGTCAGACTGAGGGAAGAGCAGCTCCGTGGACGTGGGCCTTCGAGCTCCAACCGCAGCGACAGCAAAAGCTCCCGGCGCCACAGGCGAACTGCTAGCCCCTCCCGCAGCAGCAAAGCCAAGCCGAGGGCGGAGCTTCGTTTGACACCTGCCTGGTGCTATTGCCCAAGGCACGGAGAAGCAGGCTGCAGGAAGTGGGTTCAATCCCAATGGGCTTTGGTGCAGCATCTGCGATCCAAGCACGGACTGTCAGAGGATGCATCAAAGGAGGAAGCTGCAAAGGTCTGGGCGAAACAGGCCCAGCCAGAGGTTGCTCTCCGGTCCCGCTCTCCGCCAGACACAAGAAGGCCGGCTTCGCCCAAGGGACGGCCGCCAAGTGCAAGGCGGGAGGTCAGCCCGTCTGTAGCTATCGTGGAGCGCCGGGCCAAGGAGGCCCAGCCCAAGGCCAAGTCTGCCCCGGCATTGGACCTGCTCTCCTCCATGTTTGCCGTGGCGGATCGCATCCTAAGCACGGACCAGATGTAGAAAGTGGGCATAGGCTTATAAGAGGAAGCCTGTAAGAGCAGGCTCCGGATTCCAGACTTTCTGTAGAAGAGGAAAGTAAAAAAACAACAAAACAAGAAACCAGCAAAGCAAAGTTTGGTGTCTGTGGCAGCCTGCTCCAGGCAGCTCTCGGTGGAGCCAACTGCACTGCCTGTTTGAGCCTGAAAAACGCGGTGTCTTTGCATGGGGTTGTCAAAAGCTTAAGGTTTCCTCACATCCCTAAACCAACTTAAACCACAAGCCTAGGGCCCCAAACCCCAAACCCTAGGCCGTAAGCCCGAAGATAAAAACACCAAACCTGAAACCCTACACCCTACGAAACCTGAAACCCTATGCCCTAAGCTCTAAGATACGGCTCAAGGGTTTTAGGTTCCGGAGGTCTTTCTGTAGAGTTCAGGGCGGTGGGCCTCGACCCCAGACTCGGCCGTGGCGGCAGGGCCGGGCTCGGTCTTAGACTCGGCCGCGGCAGGGCCCGGCTCGGCCCCAGACTCGGCCGGGGCAAGGCCCGGCTCGGCCCAGACTCGGCCGCGGAAGGGCTCGGGCTAGCCGCGGCCAGAAATTTTCTGGCCGGGCCTCCGTAGTTTCCATTCTGGCAGCGGTAGTTTCGTGGTAGTTTCCATTCCCTCAGCGGTAGTTTCGTGGTAGTTTCCACTCCCTCAGCGGTAGTTTCGTGGTAGTTTCGACTCGGTCAGCGGTAGTTTCGCGGTAGTTTCCATCGGCAGCGGTAGATTCGTTGTAGTTTCCATTTTGGCAGCGGTAGTTTCGTGGTAGTTTCCATTCTGGCAGCGGTAGTTTCGTGGTAGTTTCCATTCTGGCAGCGGTAGTTTCGTGGTAGTTTCGATTGGCTCAGCGGTAGTTTAGCGGTAGTTTCGCGGTAGTTTCCATTCCGCTCAGCGGTAGTTTCGCGGTAATTTCGACTAAACTACCATTGCCTCTGCGGTAGTTTCGCGGTAATTTCGACTAAACTACCATAGGGTTTCCTGCTCGGGCCGGAACTTTTTGGCTCCAGGGTAGTCGGCAACTGGTCCGGCAACAGCCACCTGGTGCCGGAGCTCCTTTCCAGTCTCGGCCATGAAGAGGCCGGCGGCTCGAAGCTCTGCACCGGCTGCCAAAAAAAAGCCTGCGACTCCGAAGGCTCGTGCTCAAGGCTCGTGCCCGGACGAGAAACCAGGGACCACTCGTGCTCCCAGCTCACCGAAAAAGCCGAAGCCTGCGAAGACAGCAGCCGAGAAGACACCGGAAGAGTCGCAAGAAGCGTTGCTGCAACACAGAGCCACGGAAAGCTTGGGCGCTTCACCGTCTGACTCAGTGATTGGCAACTGCGAGGTCTCTTCCGAAGCAGAAGCTCTTGCTCCAGCAGGTATGCTTCTGGATTGGGATAGCTTTTCCTCAGAGAAGAAGCTTAGAATCTTGAAAGAGCATGCTTACAGACAGCCGCCAGCCTGGCTCCCGACCCCAGACTGGCTCAAGAGCAGCCCTGAAGAGCAGCAACAAGGCGATTGACGAGGACAGCAGCCGCGGAAAAAGAAGCGAGACTGTCGCCCTCGTTTAGAACACGAGCACCCTCTCTTCAAAACGAGAAGCTCCGGATATACCCTGAAGCCCAAACGATTGCAGCCGTTCCAGCTGAAGCAATGCCTTTGTCTACCAGAACAGTTTGTTGATTGGAATGTCTAGGGTGTTGACAAAGCATAGTGTAAACCAGACAAGCGGATTGACTTCTTTAGCTTTTTCACATAGCCATGCAGGCGGTCCTTGAAGGCCCCAGTCCCAAGTGAGTCGTGTAGCTGGGGTAGTGCGTGTANCAAAGCATAGTGTAAACCAGACAAGCGGATTGACTTCTTTAGCTTTTTCACATAGCCATGCAGGCGGTCCTTGAAGGCCCCAGTCCCAAGTGAGTCGTGTAGCTGGGGTAGTGCGTGTATTGGAGCATCCCAAAGGGGGTGGGGAGCTAAGGGGTGCTCACCAGCAATGCCGTTAGGCTTTGTCAATAGCAGAATCTCGACGTCTCGTGAGAAACCTCGAGGAAAAACTTGAAGCTAGGTGAAAAAACCTCTTGAGTTATATTAACGAAGCCTTTGAAATATAACCCATGACAGCTCACACCGCTTTTCGCACCTGGTCAAGCAGCTGCTGGGATCCTATTGCCCACTCGCTGACTATTCCAGCAGATAAGGGCAAGATTGCCCTGTACGTTTGGCATGCTCTTGCCACACCCACCTCAAGCAGATCAGGAGGGATGCCCGCGAAGAACGAGCATCACCCGGCCGGAAAACCCGACTGTGTGAATGCGGTGGTTGCAAAGTGGGGTACTTGACTTCCCACGACCTTAGCTGCTTGAATATCAACGTTCCGGAAAGGATGTGCGGTTTGTTCTCAAGATTTCTCCCGTCAACTTCCTGGGCTCACAAGAAGTTGACAAGCCGGCTGACCGAACCAAAACGAAAGAACACGTAGACATGCCCGGTCACTGGTTGGTGTGAATGCATAGCGAGCACGACGGCACGGCAGGCAGGTAAGCTCGTGCCGCCTCCAAAGTCTCAATCTTTTGAGGGATAGCAACAGGTGTGGCCGTCCGTGATTTCGGCCGCGACGGAGCACGTCGCACCAACTTAGTAAGGATCCGCAGGCCATGGGCAAGAACAGCGAATCTGAACAACTGTTGATTGAACAATCAAAAAGCCAAAAATTGCAGATGCACGCAGCCACTCTACTGAAAATGGATTGGGACACTAGCTGCTTGAAAGGTTTTAGCTCGATCCAACAGGAGACAGGGGAAGCACTGCCGACACTGCGGTNTGTCTCATAATGCTAACCAAACGGCATCAATTAACTTCGCCGCAGTGTCCAATGCTTTGACGGTTTCTTGGACTTCATCCTGAAGATCTGCATCGGCCAAGTCCCGCTCGACTATATTGGCACATTCCAGATCAAAGGCGCTATCCTCAGCGCTACATTGCAACACCTCTTCAGATGAGTAACACAGTGTCTACAATTTTGACAATGTAGCCGGACTATGACAAAGATAAGCGACGGTGGCAACCGAAACGAACACCCGAATTCCCAGCATGAAATACATGTTGTTCTTTCACATGTGGGGATTGAACACTTCGCTGCTGAAAAAAGCGCTTCTGCACTAAACAAGGTCGGTTGCTTGGTGTTTCCGGGCCCCGGGTGCCACATCTGAAGCCACAGTCGCTATTCGAGATGCGGCCGTGTCGGTTTCATTTTCGGTGTCGACAAAGTAATTCGTGGCACACTTTTATCGGTGTAGACCGACAACAGCCAATGCTCACACAATATCACAACCTCACCACTCACGAGAAAGCGCGGCAGCGGAAACACGACGTGCGCCTACAACCGAGTGAGTGCATGAGAACTTACAGCATGAAAGTGGAATGATGTTCATGCGGCTTTTGTGCTCGTTGATAGTCAATCCGAACATGCTGCGACATGGCGACCCTTTCCGCACTTGTCCTATAGTGGCCTGGCAGACTCAATGCGACCGGGAGGCCAGGGCTGGCACTTTGCGGTACTTGCGCAGGTTCACGATATCATCGTACTGCTGCTCAGTCAGTTTGGGCAGGAAGTGGCGGACGCAGAGCTCCACTAGATCTCTCTCTAAAACAGGCCGTTTCCTCAGTCTCAAACAAAGGTGCTGCACAAGTTTAGATACTGAGCAAGACGGCACGTGCTGTATGGGTCGTCCCTGCAAAACGGCTTCCTACCCAACTGAGAACCGGTCGGTGTTTTCCAGGGAATCTTGTACCGGTCAACCATCTGTTGTAAGTGTGGTATCGTCAGTCCTTTGAAGCCACGCAAAGCCGCGGCTTCTGTCAAGGATTTCACCTGGCAGGGATACTTCCAAGCGCCGCTCGATGCAATGAGCAATGAGATTCACTACATCACGACGTGTTTGTAATGCATGGTCGGTTAGTTATGCTGGGTCTGCGCTGCAAGTTCACAAGCTCGCGATTGGAGATAAAACTATGTTTCTTCTAAGGTTCCCACCTCCGCCGTCTCAGAAGCACACCAAAGGCCTCTGCAACCCTTTTCAGGCTGTGGCAGCATGATTCGGAGCTCAAGGCTCTTCCACGATTCAGCATCAGTCAAAAAAACGAAATCAATTTTGGACGGAGACATGACGTCGACGAGAAACACACCCTCTGAAACTTTTCTGGTATCTGCTGCATGCTTCAGCACGACGCCAAAAGCCGTGGTTCCGAGGACCAGTCCTGCACATGAGACTCTCCCTGCATTCAGTTGCCTGATGAAGTGACCAGGCTGTGGCAACAGGTTAATCCAGAGGTCTCGCAAGGCGTTCCACCGCCCCTTGAATGCCACCACTGCCTGCCACATGAGCGGCTGGAGCAACGTCATCGAGTCTGTCACCTTGGTTACAGAAACATGAATCTCCAATCAACCTGCTAGATGGTTTCGGGTTTAAGTGGTTATAGGGCCTGGTGATCGGGCTTGCAACAGTCATAAAGAACGAGATTGGGAACGAGGTGTCAACACCAGCCGCCAGGTTGCAAACCAACAGCAGTGAAAAGCTAGGAACGTTGATTTATGCGGAAACATGCGGCATGCGGACTTTCAGCCTTCATGTAGTCGTCCAAAACAGAGTCACCCAAGGACCAGCTGGTGTGACTTCTCGCAGTGAAAACTTCTGTGGAGACTTCCGTGCTCGTTGCCAGCTTTGCGACATTATCCAGGCTGCGCACCGGGCGGTCGCTTTCCTGGGAATATTCGCACGAAGGGCTAGATGGTTTCACAACGAAAGATTTTCGACTCGGCAACCCTCAGCCTCCAGCAGTGTCGAGCTCTGTGCGCGGTGCACTCGTCCAACGCGAGAAATGTTCTTTTGTTTGTCGTGGCGTGCGCGATCTCTCAAGGTATTGAAACCGTCCTCGACGAGTTTCGTCGACCTCAGGGTTTAGGGGCAAATGTTGAGCAACGCAGATGCAATAGGCAGGATTGCGGCATGACGTTTAAGCCAGTGCAAAAATCAAAAGTCTTATTGCAGGTTGGATAGGGAAACACAATAAATAAGTGCGCACCTGATGCTGCGAGCGTGACCCTCGATCTCTTCTCTGGCATCCGGAGGCACTCCTTTGAATTCTGTTTCAGCTAATGCCAAAAGTATTTCACGCGGCCAGATGGACCCTATCCATTTGATGTTCTCCAAGATGGAAGCCAGGTGGGCATCCTCGCGAGCGGCTTTCTCCTCGCACGCCAAATTCAAAACTAAAACCGAGGGCTTAATTTGCGGGAGGCAAGAAGACTAGGTGCGAATCTTTTCTTTGAAGGGACACACGCAACAACAGTTAGGCAAAGCTGCTGCATCTTCCAGCACCCGCCACCATTCCGCCAGCATGCGCAATGTGTTTTTCTGCGAGGATGATTGAAGTAAGGCCGCAAACTTGCCCGGGGGAGCATGTGAAAACCGAAGAAGCCAGAGGAATTGCTTTTTTGCCAGATGGCAAGCATAAAGAAACACATGCTGGCAGACTTCCACCTGATGCTGAATTCCACGAGGCTACAATCATCTGGCAGTTTTACTCTACCATCATCGAAACCAAAAAAGGACTTTGAACAAATGCACCTGATGTTCTTCTGGAAGCAAGAAGGCTACATTGCCATGCAAGCCGGCAGCAACCAGAGCATCTTCGTCTTGCAAGGACTCGAAAATGCTACAAAGGAATGCTTGGTAGCCGCCGCATGCTTGTTCTATGCACCAAGAGGCGCATCCCCGCTTGGTCTTCTGCTGAATCAAGAACTCCTCAGCTAGATCCGATGAAGTCATGCTGCACAGACAGATGGATGTCCAGTCATGTGGACGAAAAGTCGTGGCACATCTGGCTGTCTACCTACCTTCGCCGTTCCTGCCAAGCAAGATGGCTCAAATTCTCGCCCAAGTACCGAGTTGCGCGCTTTCACCGGCCTGGTGACCCTGCAAACGAGGCTCCAGACGCTGCGAAGGCTGTCGTTGCTGAAGCTTTTGTGCACGACATGAAGCAAATTCTTCGCTTTGCTTGCTTCTGTTTCAGTTCCACGGTTGCTGCTCTCGACAGGCATGCGCTCTGGATGCTGATCCGGGGCCGACTCCGTGACGACCTCTTCTAGTTTCGGCGTGCGCTTGGCTCGCTTCTTCGGCTGGCTCGAAGTTGGTGCCGAAGCTGTTGAAGCGAGCCCAATACCCGAAGCTGATTCCTGCAGAAGTGATGCTGCGTCTACCGCCTAATATCAACACACTTCCAAAAAATGCAGCCAGAAACGCGGCCGGCCTTCACCGTGCCGAGTTCACGCAACCATCCCTCGTGAAGTCCTATGTAACAAAGGACCAACTCAATGCTGGCCCAACAGTCTTGCATTTCCTCACTCTTGTCGTGGAGCTGAAACCAGCGACTTCGCTTCGGTTTGCTGCCCCGCAGTTTCAGGGCAGGAATGTCCTTCACGGTATCCCAAACCTCATCGTTCATCAGGCAAGGCAAAAACTACAATGCGGTCCATAGTCAGGCGGAAGCACCTTCCAAACGTTTCACAAACAAGACACGGATGTAGACACATGGGCAATTGAGCTGCCGACATGCTGGATGTGTTCTTCTGTGCCAAAGTGTGCAGGGATCTTTCCCTTGTAGAGCTGGAACACCAGCTTGGGATAAAACCAAGAAAACAAGCCATCCGTGATGTCGAAGTTGCTGAAATACTCGTCCGCCGCTTCCTGCATTTCGGGCTGCATGTCAAACTTCAGGATAAGATGGTTTGGGGCTCAGGAGTTGGTCTTCTGTTCGTTTTAGGAGGACCGACGCCGCTACTGTAAGGTTAAAATATCTATTCGAAGCCTTAAACCCTAAATCTCTATAGGACCCTTCCTGGAAGCCTCTAAGGAACTCTAGAAAGAAACCCTAGGGCCTAAGCCGGTTACCTTGCAGAATCTGAAGCTCCACGGGCCTGCACCGGTTTCAGGCTTGAGATTTTGGGGGCTTACGGTTTAGGACTCTAGGGTTTAAGCTGGATTTCGGGTTCACGGTCTGTCGGTTCAGGGCTTTGTAAAGGGTTTGGGGGCTCAGAGCGTAGCATTCTAGGCGTCTGAAGGCTTCCACCTCAACCATAAAATTTAGGGAAGCCGAACTCTGGCACAATGTGAAATTTTAGCACCGAATCTTCAAGTGTCAAACCCTCTTTAATTCGGAATCGCCACGATAGCCGTCCTTGATTTGACCCCAGAACGACTGAGAATTGAAGGGACCAGAGAAAGCGGTCAGCATCAAGAGGACCTCTGCTTTGCATCCCTGAAGCCCAGCATCGTCAAGAGCGCCCATATGATCGTTGTGCATTCTATGCGGTGGGTCCATCTCGTACCACCCTCGGAGACGGCCGCATTTTGACGAAAAAAGCGCCTTGCATTCAGGGTTCTCGACCAGAACAGGTCGCAGGTCGATGTGTCTCAAAAGGGCAGCTTCCAGGTTGCTAACTAAAGAATTAGGGTTGTGCTGTTTTGTTACTGATTTTTGGAAACAGCAGGAGTCATGTTACGAGCACTCGCCAAAGCAAGTAAATACTTTCCTGCCGAATTGTTGTGCGTGGCACTGCTTTACTGCTCCAACCCACCGATCCCTGATCCAGGACTTCGAAAAGAATCGGTCGATCTGCGCTCCACGTCACTTCGAGTCGGGTGTCTTTCCTCAGCTGCACACATGATGGAAACATGCGTTTCAGGTCCTGCAGTGTCGCGTGGCAACCACTTCCTAACACGAAGCCGGGCATCGTCACGGAGTTGACCAAAGCCGCTCTGCGCACGCGGCCAGGGCTCAGTTTCTGCAATGCTTCTGGAAGCTCTGAAACAGGGATCCAAAACCGCTCATGCTGCCGGTCTAGCGGGCCTCCCCATGGCTCCGGAACTCTGAAGCTGGCCAGGCTGAGGCCAAGAGAGATCAGCAGAGTGTGGTCGAGCGCCACCATATGGTGTTTGTTAGCCAAGCGCCTGGCAATCACAGCTCGTTTAACAGGCCAAACAACCCAAGACACCTTAAGCACTTTGAAGGCGGAGGCGCTCTTGTTTCAGCGTCCCAGGCATTTTGGAACCAGCCCGTTTCGATCGCAACAGTTCAGCCAGGCGCTGCTTGACTCGAATTTTCCCGTCGGCTGTCAGCGTCCTATTCCTTGTTTTCTGCCCACGCCAGTCGGGGAGCACCTCTCAGGGCGTGGACTCAAAGGTGTGACTGCTTTCGATTGTACGACGCTCGTCTTCCCTCCTCTGTCTTCATGTTACGCACCTTCAGATATGGTATTCTGGCCGTCCCCATAATGCCCTGAAACGTAAGTGTCCCCTTCGGTGTCTTCTACCTCCTCGTCATGTCATTTTCCGATAGAACTTAACGTGAGTGATACAGTACTTCGTTCTAGGCTGGGACATACATACGATGCCCTCTTCTCTCTGATGCCACACTGAAACAACCAAGTGCGCAACGAACAGAGCACCGGAAACGGCAGACAATACTTCAGGTTTACGGTCTCGCATTAGGACACAAACTACCCGGCTTCGGGGAGTCTGCAGGTTTAGAATGTAAAAAAAAGTAAACAAGGCGGCGGAGCGTGCTTCAAACGGCGGAATGGATCCGCTGGGCCTGGGGTTGCAGGGTTGTGTTTTCTTGCGATTTCCGCGGTTTGGGGTTCAAGCTGTGTGGGTGCTTAAGCAAGGGCTAAGTTACGATGAAGGCTCTAGCAAACCATAGTGACCTTGTGTTTGTGGGCTTTGAGACGGGCATGAAAGGGTCTAATCATGCTGTGTCATCCGGCTCACACTGTGGTGGGTGCTTAAGCAAGGGCTAAGTTGCGGTTCATACGCATGAAAAAACGACGCTCCTGGTGTGTCATGCTGCTGACAACGACTGGGGAACAGCGCCCACAATCATCTGGAGTTCACATACTGTCGCTGCTGCTGTCTACAGATCCAGGCCGGTGTGTCGTGGACGATGCACAAAGCTGGGCTCCTCCTAGCTGCCCCGGGTCTGTGAAAGGAGAAACCTTTCCGGGATGTCTACTGGCCTCGAAGATTCCGCGAATGCCACCTGGCCCAAGTTGGAGGGTTTGGCTGCTACTTAGATTTGTAAGGCTCAGGGCTGGCGATCATCAGGTTCCTCAACGTGTCGTTTGCGTACTGAACTCAGAGTGAATGATACAGTATTTCGCTCTAGGCTGGGATAGGCGCTGCCTTTCTCTCTCTGCTGCCGCACGGAAACAACCAAGCGCACGACGAACAGAGCACCGGAAACGGCAGACAATACTTCAGGTTTACGGTCTCGCATTAGGACACAAACTACCTGGCTTCGGGGTTCTGCAGGCCTAGAATGTAAAACAAATAAAGAAGGCGACAGAACGTGCGTTTGTGCTTCAAACGACGGAATGGATCCGCTGGGCCTGGGGTTGCAGGGTTGTGTTTCCTTGCGATTTCTGCGGTTTGGGGTTGAAGCTGTGTGGGTGCTTAAGCAAAGGNGAACGTGCGTTTGTGCTTCAAACGACGGAATGGATCCGCTGGGCCTGGGGTTGCAGGGTTGTGTTTCCTTGCGATTTCTGCGGTTTGGGGTTGAAGCTGTGTGGGTGCTTAAGCAAAGGCTAAATTACGGTGAGTGCTCTAGCAAACAATAGTCACCTTCTGCTGTGGGTTTGACAGGGGCATGAAATGCTCTAATCATGCTGTGTCATCCTGCTCACACNTGGGTGCTTAAGCAAAGGCTAAATTACGGTGAGTGCTCTAGCAAACAATAGTCACCTTCTGCTGTGGGTTTGACAGGGGCATGAAATGCTCTAATCATGCTGTGTCATCCTGCTCACACTGTGGTGGGTGCTTAAGCAAGGGCTAAGATACGGTTCATACGCATGAAAAAACGACGCTCGTGGTGTGTCATGCTGCTGACACCAACTGGGGACCAGCCCCACAATGAATTTGGAGTTCACGTACTGTCGCTGCTTTCTACAGATCCAGGCCGGTGTGACATGCTTTAGAGGTGGACGATGCACAAAGCTCGGTTCCTCCTCCTAGCTGCCCCTGGCCTCGAAGATTCCGCAAATGCCACCT
>BGNK01002043.1:99437-117160 GCA_003297005.1 Symbiodinium sp. clade A Y106
GTCGCGCCCCTTGTCGCGCCAGCCTTGTCGCAAAAACCCGCTTTTGTTACATACTTTGTCGCGCGAGGGGCGCCCCGGCCCTGTTACATACCAGAAGGTTTTGACTCACTGCCATTTGGAGTTCACACACTGTCGCTGCTTTCTACAGATCCAGGCCGGTGTGACATGCTTTAGAGGTGGACGATGCACAAAGCTCGGTTCCTCCTCCTAGCTGCCCCTGGCCTCGAAGATTCCGCAAATGCCACCTNACTGTCGCTGCTTTCTACAGATCCAGGCCGGTGTGACATGCTTTAGAGGTGGACGATGCACAAAGCTCGGTTCCTCCTCCTAGCTGCCCCTGGCCTCGAAGATTCCGCAAATGCCACCTGGCCCAGGCTTGGAGGGTTTGGCTTTAGTTTTAAAGCTCAGGGCTGGAGATCATCAGGGACTACTGCGCCTTTGGAAAGACACAGGAACTTCGATTCTACCGTGCCTGCCATGTGAAACAAGCTTCCTGTTGCATTTGTTGACCCTAGGTTTTTTTTGGCGTTTACAGTGGGGAACAGCTTGCAACCGCGAGTTTTGGCAACGCTAGCTGCGCTTTCGGCCTGTTGAGGCTCTGACACTGTAAGTACTAGGTAGATTGAAAGTCTCATCGCGCAACATACCCAAAGTACCACGTCTGTCACACGACAGGATTTAACATGGGACTGAGGATGTCTTGAAACAACTCGTCGTGTGTCATGACATGATGTGTACTNGATTGAAAGTCTCATCGCGCAACATACCCAAAGTACCACGTCTGTCACACGACAGGATTTAACATGGGACTGAGGATGTCTTGAAACAACTCGTCGTGTGTCATGACATGATGTGTACTGAAAGAATTGGAAGGACACAACAGGACATGACATGATATGACGTGACAAGATACATGATGTTTGATATGTCCCGACAGGACGTGAACAAAGTTTGCACTAAGAGTCGAGCATGTGTATATATATATATATGTATAGAAAACATTTGCGTAGACTTTCCATAGTTAAGATGAGTATTTCTCATCTCAGCAAGATCATCCGATGCAGTTAATTGCGATAGGCACATCTGACGAAGTTGATCCGATGCAGATTTCTCATCGATTATGGACAAGTCGTTGTCAAATCATCCCGCACCACCTTTTCCATGCAAACATCATCCAACACTACCATCCCCATGCAAACATCATCCAGCACCACCATTCCATTATACAACTTGTGTCTACTTTGGGGCNTCGTTGTCAAATCATCCCGCACCACCTTTTCCATGCAAACATCATCCAACACTACCATCCCCATGCAAACATCATCCAGCACCACCATTCCATTATACAACTTGTGTCTACTTTGGGGCCCAGAATCTGTCAAAAGTGCTTGCAGGAACTTTCGGTCACGTCTCTTGCTTGCCGCTGCAGTCTGCAAAAGAGCGCGGGGTTTAGGGTCGACATTGGAGTCGCAGCGAGGGCGGAGTGAAAAGCAGCCGGAAGAAAGCATGCGAGCGCGGGTGCTTAAACATTGTCGCAAGCCTCGGCTTTCAGTCGCGTCCAAAGGCGGTTTGAAATTTGCCAGCGCTTGTGAGCCTCGTTCTTCGAAGGCCAGCGGCCGGTTCGGCGGTAAAAACTGTTGATCTTTCGGCTCTTGTCCCGAATCTGTTCGGCACTGGAGCCATTTCCAGCCTTCTCCTTGCCGCCTGTTTTTCCGGACTGCTTTTTCACCCCGCTCAGAGCAGCACGCGTGATCTTGCGTTTCCCTCTTTGCCTTGCACCGTCGCAAACCCCCATCGGTCCTTTCTGTTGCCAGCCCTTCATGCCTTTTGACCAGCTTTGGAACGTGCAAGTTGTACTGGGATCGGCGTCTGTCGGCCGATGCTGCCGCACGAGACTGGGGGAAAAGTGAAAGCAGCCACGCCGGCTGCGACGGAGACATCGTCCTTGCAGGGACATGAGTGCCGCGTCTGGGGTTCGGCCATCTTGGAGCAAATGTAGCATCTCTGCGGCACCCTTCTTCGAGATTGCGTACGCATGTGCCAAGCAATTCCGCTCCGAGACGCGAAGCTTGCCCACGAAGTCATCCAAAACGATATTGCGATGGCATGCTCTGCGCGAAAGTGGGGCCGGGCCCGCGGAGTCCACGCCCAGCTGCAGCACGGTCCAACCTTCAGGCATGCAATCGACAGCCTTCTTGAGAATCTGCCAGAAAAGCTGTGGAACGTCCGTGGAGCAGTCGTTTTCCAGAACCAGAAAGTAGTCTTGGTTGGCCGTCAAACCTGCTTCCAATGCCAATGCATGCGACATACAGCACCCTGCCATGCCCCAGGGTTCCACCAGGCCCACGGAGTAGCATTTCCCGAAATGAAGGTGCCTGACGCATCGTTGCTTGGTTGCCGTGTCTGTCCAGCTCAACCGAAGATGACCTTTGTCGTCGACTGTCCTCAATCGGCCGGCGCATTTTTTCAGGGCGTGTCCATTGATGCCGTCAATCCATTGCACGTTGTCAGCGTTGATCGAGTCGATGAATAGTCGCATATCTTTCGTGCGTTGCTCTTGGCTCGAAAGGGTGATGATGCATACCGGACATTGCGACATCTCTGGCAGCGATGTCTCTGAGGAGCTGAAAAGGGAGAGTGGGCGAGGCAGCGTCGCCGCGCAGTGTGAATAGGCTTAGTCGCGTTTTGTCATAGCGCTCTCACGGCAGTGGGTGCTTAAGCAAGGGCTAAGTTGCAGTAAATGCTGTAGCAAGCCATGTTGACTTGTGCTGTGTGTTTTGTCATCTTGCTGCCACAGTCGTTTGTGCTTAGGCAATGGCTAAGTACGGGAGATGCTCTGCCAAGCCATAGTCACCGTGTGCTGTGGGGTTTTTAGGGCTTCAGGGCTTGAGTGCTGGAACCTTAAAGCCCAAAGACCTCACGTGGGCCTTGTAGATCAGGCCGGCATCCCACGTTCTTGCCGTCCACGATCGGGAAGTCCCAGTCGTCCTCGAACATGTTGAACCAGGCCTTTGCTCTCTAAAGTGAAGGGCGTAGGGTTTAAGGGTTTAGGGTTCAGGGTAAGCTGTAGAGAGCAGAGGAGGGGAGGTTTTGTATCTGGGGGTTTCCGAAAACAGGGGAACCCTAAATAGTAGGATCCTTATTATAAGGACCCCCAAATAAGGTACCCCTAATTCTCGGNGGGGAGGTTTTGTATCTGGGGGTTTCCGAAAACAGGGGAACCCTAAATAGTAGGATCCTTATTATAAGGACCCCCAAATAAGGTACCCCTAATTCTCGGAAACTCCCATCTGGGGCTGACAGGAGTTTAGGCGTTAAAGCTTGAGGGTGTTTACAGTTTCGAGGTTGCGCGGTTTGTCCCTTCGCCTTACCTACCTTTGGTTAGTAGGGAATGGAAGAATGGTAGCAATAGTAGTTATANTTCGAGGTTGCGCGGTTTGTCCCTTCGCCTTACCTACCTTTGGTTAGTAGGGAATGGAAGAATGGTAGCAATAGTAGTTATAATTGTACCCCATTCCTCCATTCCCTACTAACCAAAGGTAAGCTTATCGACTGGTTGGGTTTCAGGGTGCTAGGATCTTTAGTCCATTGGTGGAAAGCACGAAAGACATCACTCCCGCCAGTGCTAGCTGCATTCACATGGGGGTCTAGTGAATATCGGAATCGATATCACGATTACCACATGCAACGAATATTATGCTGCCATTCTTGTTACCGTCGCCGTTCTCCCAAAGCCCCACGCTCGAAAGCGTACACCCCTGGTATCTTTGAGTTGTATCCAGTGCTGCCGCATAGGGGCCTACAATAGGATTTTGGATTCATGTTCTTGCTCTTCAAAGTTTTTGAGGTTCAGCGCTTGGGGCGACGAGTCTAGCGTTTGGCGGCTAAGTGTCTAGGGGTCTAGAGAGGGTTGGTATTGTTTGCTAAATGAACANCTTCAAAGTTTTTGAGGTTCAGCGCTTGGGGCGACGAGTCTAGCGTTTGGCGGCTAAGTGTCTAGGGGTCTAGAGAGGGTTGGTATTGTTTGCTAAATGAACAGCTCTCTCTCTCTCTCCCACTCTCTCTCGCTCTCTGTCATCATCGCAGGTGCCTTGAAAGGTCTCATCATCTGGGGTGACCTCAGCTCGGCCGCTGTGATATGCAGTCCCAGGTCATTTCTTTTATATAACTTCTACAGCAAACCATACACTCCATAAGTGGTGATGAGACGCTATACGTGTTTGCATGCTTCTCAAAGATGGGGTCTCCGGCAGGGCTTGATTTTGGACTCCTGCAGGACACATAATTAATGTACGTGCTGTCGGAATCAACTGTTGTAGACTCGTAGACGCTGCCTGCCTACTCGACGACGGCGAGGACAACGACGAAACGACGACGGCGACGATATGCGACGATGACGACGACGACTACTACCAACACCTCCTCTACTTCTCGCAACTCAACCGACGATGTTGGTTACTGAAACTTTCAAAGGCAACATCCAAACCTGATGTTCCTGGCTGCACATGCGCAAGCCAAAAGCCCAGCACGATGTTCGGTCAAACTGGCAAACTGGAAACAGACCCTAAACCCCCATACCCGAACCCACAAATCCCTTGTACCTAAACCCTAGACATCGGATTTTGGGTTTGGAATAAGGTCGCTGAGACTCGAGACCGGGGTAAACCTTTGAAGTTCAGTCGCTCATTGCTGGAAGGCTCTCAGGTTCTAGCTTGTACTGGAGGGTGTGCAAATTTAAGCTCACGATTGGTAGCGANGGTCGCTGAGACTCGAGACCGGGGTAAACCTTTGAAGTTCAGTCGCTCATTGCTGGAAGGCTCTCAGGTTCTAGCTTGTACTGGAGGGTGTGCAAATTTAAGCTCACGATTGGTAGCGAGGTGCTACTGCTACCCAAAGCCTAAAACTCATGCGTCCGAAACCCGAAACCAAAACCCAACAGCTGAAGCATCGACAGCCCGGAGAAGAGGCTCGATGAAGGTCTTCAGAACGGGAATCTGCAGGGAGTTTTCAAGTCTTGGGGCTTTAGGGGTTCATGGATTTTGAGTTTAGGGTTTAGGGTTAGGGTTTAGGGTTTAGGGNAGAAGAGGCTCGATGAAGGTCTTCAGAACGGGAATCTGCAGGGAGTTTTCAAGTCTTGGGGCTTTAGGGGTTCATGGATTTTGAGTTTAGGGTTTAGGGTTAGGGTTTAGGGTTTAGGGGTCATGGGTGTAGAGTCATCTTCTCACTTTCCCCGAGGCTTCCTATCCGAACACATGCTATCGGTGCTGCTTTCCGCATTACCCCTACCTGGGGAAATCNGAGTCATCTTCTCACTTTCCCCGAGGCTTCCTATCCGAACACATGCTATCGGTGCTGCTTTCCGCATTACCCCTACCTGGGGAAATCTCGCCCGCAGAAAACAGTCACGCTTTTGCTTCCGTTTAGTTTGTATATGCTCAGGCTCAAGCATAGGCCTAAACCCCTGGTCCAGATCTCGAGACACAAAATTTGATACACTATACTCTCGTCTTTGATGCCCAGCCCGGCAGCACGTCGGANGTTTAGTTTGTATATGCTCAGGCTCAAGCATAGGCCTAAACCCCTGGTCCAGATCTCGAGACACAAAATTTGATACACTATACTCTCGTCTTTGATGCCCAGCCCGGCAGCACGTCGGATCAGTGCCAAAGAAGAAGGGAGACGTCTATGCGGAGTGCAGGTTTTCGGCCCTACTTCCTATACAAACCGAATTACTTGCCAAGCCTCAAACTTGTAAACAGAGCTCCGAAATTCAACATAACGGATGACAGGGCCTTACTTAGTAAGTACAAACGGGCTTTGAGGGAGTCGAAATGATTAGAACCAAGAGCATAAGATTTAGGGTTTAGGGTTCAGGGGTTAAGCAGGTTTCAGACTTCTGCCTCGTATTCGGCGGCAGAGTTCATGACGAAGTCCGCGTTGTTCTGGTGAGGGAAAATCCAAACGCCCTGTCGCGAAGCCGGGTCTGAATCATCTTAGAAGCGTTCTCCGTTTGAGTCCTNCTCGTATTCGGCGGCAGAGTTCATGACGAAGTCCGCGTTGTTCTGGTGAGGGAAAATCCAAACGCCCTGTCGCGAAGCCGGGTCTGAATCATCTTAGAAGCGTTCTCCGTTTGAGTCCTGGGATCCTTCAGCTCAAGGATCATGAAACAAGGGTCTCAGCAGTTCAAGGTTGTTGGTGTTTGGGTATATAGTAGATTTGTGAGGGCAATCAAGAGTCGAGGGTTTTGCATCTAGTCGTCTCGTATACTAGCCAGGACATGGAGCANACAAGGGTCTCAGCAGTTCAAGGTTGTTGGTGTTTGGGTATATAGTAGATTTGTGAGGGCAATCAAGAGTCGAGGGTTTTGCATCTAGTCGTCTCGTATACTAGCCAGGACATGGAGCACGCAGCCCGTGCATGCAAGAATCTGGTTCATGGTAGTTCGACACCGAAACTGTCATGGAACTTCGTAGCTAAGGCGATAAGTATGCTGACTCATTTTTATGCTTCTACGTGACCCTAATCAATGGACTTGTACCCCTGCTGACTACGTTTACTCACTGCGCAACNGAAACTGTCATGGAACTTCGTAGCTAAGGCGATAAGTATGCTGACTCATTTTTATGCTTCTACGTGACCCTAATCAATGGACTTGTACCCCTGCTGACTACGTTTACTCACTGCGCAACCCTACGTGGAGGCCCTCCCTGAGTTCGGATATCGCATTCGGGGACAGCTTAAGCCGGAGCGCCTAATCCTCGGCTCCTTCGAACATACTAGCCCAAAAAAGGCCCCGGGCCCAAAGCTACGGNGTGGAGGCCCTCCCTGAGTTCGGATATCGCATTCGGGGACAGCTTAAGCCGGAGCGCCTAATCCTCGGCTCCTTCGAACATACTAGCCCAAAAAAGGCCCCGGGCCCAAAGCTACGGTTTATGGACAAAATCCTGCATGACCCTAAGGACCCTAAACTATGGGAATTATGGTATATTCCTTATTATGGGTCATGCAGGATTTTGTCCTTCAACCGTATGACCTAGACCTTACACCCTAANATGGACAAAATCCTGCATGACCCTAAGGACCCTAAACTATGGGAATTATGGTATATTCCTTATTATGGGTCATGCAGGATTTTGTCCTTCAACCGTATGACCTAGACCTTACACCCTAAACCCTAAATCCTAAACCCGGATGAGACGAAACCTTCACATGCTGCTGTTCTGGTACACATGGGGCCACTAAACTTCTAGGGTTTAGACTTCCGGGTTTAGGACGCTTGTGCGGTGTCATCCTGCTGACACCAACTGGGAACCAGCCCCACAATCATCTGCAGTTCACATACCGTCGTTGCTTTCTACAGATCCAGGCCGGGGTGTCGTGGACAATGCACAAAGCTAAGCTCCTCCTCCTAGCTGCCCCGGGTCTGTGCAAGCAGAAACCTTTCCGGGATGTCTACTGGCCTCGAAGATTCCGCGAATGCCACCTGGCCCAGGCTTGGAGGGTTTGGCTTCAACTTAGATTTATAAGGCCCAGGGTTGGCGATCATCAGGATCTTCAACGTGTCATTTGTGTACATTATCTCGGCCACAAACCTCAACACTGATGGACAGCCTTGTTTTGAACTGAGTGAATGATACAGTATTTCGCTCTAAGCTGGGATAGAAGCTGCCTGTCTCTCTCTGCTGCCACATTGAAGCAACCAAGCGCGCGACGAACAGAGCACCGGAAACGACAAACAATACTTCAGATTTAGGGTCTCGCATTAAGACACAAACTACCCGGCTTCGTGGGTTCTGCAGGTTTTTCAATGTTAAAAACGTAAACAAGGCGGCGGAACGTGCGNCGGAAACGACAAACAATACTTCAGATTTAGGGTCTCGCATTAAGACACAAACTACCCGGCTTCGTGGGTTCTGCAGGTTTTTCAATGTTAAAAACGTAAACAAGGCGGCGGAACGTGCGTTTGTGCTTCAAACGACGGAATGGATCCGCTGGGCCTGGGGTTGCAGGGTTGTGTTTCCTTGCGATTTCTGCGGTTTGGGGTTGAAGCTGTGACCCACGAATTCGTTTCCCTAAATTACGGTGAGTGCTCTAGCAAACAATAGTCACCTTCTGCTGTGGGTTTGACAGGGGCATGAAATGCTCTAATCATGCTGTGTCATCCTGCTCACACAGTGGTGGGTGCTTAAGCTTAAGGGCTACGTTGCGGTTCATGCACATGAAAAGACGACGCTCGTGGTGCAATAGCAAACAAACTTAGACCTACGCCCGGAAAGGTACGTCGGAGANACACAGTGGTGGGTGCTTAAGCTTAAGGGCTACGTTGCGGTTCATGCACATGAAAAGACGACGCTCGTGGTGCAATAGCAAACAAACTTAGACCTACGCCCGGAAAGGTACGTCGGAGAGCTCCACCTGACCCTGCAATTGGACCACATCACGAAGGGACCTGCAGAAAGTTTTAGCTCCGGACTTTCGTGGGCAAGGCTGCAACGACGGAAGGGAATGGTCGTGACTGCATGCGGATCTGGTGAGGCTGCTGCAGTGACACTGCACGAATCCTTCATCTGATTTTCAAAGCTGCAGAGCGGACAGGTGCATCGTCCGAGTTTCTCCTACACAGCGCGCTGGCAGCACAGGCGCTTGCTAACTTGGAGCTACATACTGTTTCGCCTATTGGTTTAAATAAGCGATCAAACCATATTCAAGGCTCTTATCACAGTTGAAGCGTGCAGCAATGTATCATGTAGCTCCTCTGCTGCTTCGCCGACTGCAACCAGACGGGTCTATCGTCCGACCTACTCTGGGCCAACGCGCCAACAGCACGGGAGCTTGCTGGTTGGGACGCAGATCTATTTCGACGAATTTGAAAAGGAACTCGAACAACCCGAGTTCGACACCTCGAAGCATGTCAAACACAAACGTTAGCTCATCCAGCTCCTGCGCTTTCGGGGCAAAGATGGCGCAGCAAAACTAGCGATCAATCTGGCTGAAAATCTGCCCCTTTCAGAAGTGTAAAGATAAACGATAAATCCCGCTATAGACTCTAAACAAGGAGTGCTGCTGGAAGCAAACAGGTCTGTCCAGTTTAGTGGCGGCACTGGCGTCTGCTATTTGGAGCTCAAAGCCATCTCAAATGATCTCAAACAAAGCTCAAACGAACCAAATCGATCGCTCTAAGCATACTCAAACATGAAGGATTATGTTCCTGTGACTCCTAATCGGTCTGGATGAATGTCTGCTTAAAACAAGTGCTGCAACGACATAAGCGACATGAATCACAAAATTGTTCTTGGCAGGCGGACTCACTGCACTTCGAGGCCGCTCTTCGATGCCGTTATTCGCTTGCCACTGTACACACCCAAGCCGAGGATGCAGAGCTTCGTCTTCTCTTTGCAACCCAACTCGAAGAAAATATCCAGCTTCTTCGATGAAGCACACAGGGCCTCAGCANCCGTTATTCGCTTGCCACTGTACACACCCAAGCCGAGGATGCAGAGCTTCGTCTTCTCTTTGCAACCCAACTCGAAGAAAATATCCAGCTTCTTCGATGAAGCACACAGGGCCTCAGCAATGATACGAATATTCTCCTCACACTATTACTCTGACTACTACCACGACTAAACTACGACGACTACTAAACTACTAAACTACTACTACTACTACTACTACTACTACTACTACCACCACTACCACTACTACGACTACTTAGCTTCATCGGGGCAAACGTTTCCCGGGCCCATTACGCTACATCTTGGAAATCAAAAAAGGCCCTTACATCTACTCTTCTATGCCAGGCCAGAAACAAGTCCGCGCTGGACGATGTCTGGAACGCCCGAAGCTACCTTCCAATGCACACCGGCTGCCTCAGACATTTGGGGCCCGGGAGCTTGGAGAGTGCTGCAATGGCCGATATTCCGAGCTTAATTTAATGAAAAATCCTCATGGCTACCAAAGCTCCTGCTTCACACTCACCATTTTCCCCTTCTTCATCTCCACGCCCGGCAGCTCGTCGAACTCCCGCTTGCCCAAGACTTTCCCCAACCTAGGGCGGCGAGGGATGTTGAAATGCCAATAACAAAGGACCCTAGTTCAAGCCAGCGACTTTTCCACAGATCCGCCATAGATAACGCACAGGTTGGCCGATGGCTTGAAGTGGTAGGTGCCAACACCTGCCTTGGGAACCACCTCGCCACCCATGACTCGAAACATTGCAACTCCCTTCGGCAGCGCCGAATTTTTCGACCCTGGCTTCTTGACAGCGATCAACCTGTCGCCGTCTTGTTCGTCGCCATCGACCTGCAGCTCAAAGATGATCTTTTCAGTGCGGACAAGGCATACCGTCGCCGGATTCCTACCGGGTTCAACCTCAACATCCTCTTCTCGTTCCTCTTCCTCCTCTCCTTCACCCTCTTCATCCACGGCGTTCTCTGCCTCCGCAATCCGCACGGGCTGGGGCACCTCCTCATTATGTGACTTTCCATCCTCTTGAGGCTCGGAACTCCCGCTGGCACCGGCTCGGAGGGCTGGCTTGCCCTGCACGTTGGCAATTGCAAGTCGCTTGTTCTCATCCTCTGCTTCTGGAGCGTCCTTCTCGCGGCTTCTCTTGACCTCTTCTGATAAACGTAACAGCAGACAACTCTCTGTGCGCGCATGCGAACCCAACACAGCGGATTAGCAGCCGAGGAACACCAGAAGCCGCCGGATTTTGAGGCTTCGGCGTTTTCATGAGTTGATCTAGAGGTGATTCATCTTCAGCATCGAACACGTCTTTCGAGTCTGTCATTCCCAGCTTGGCCAAGGCGGCCGATTTTGCAGCCGCACTCACCACCCTCGCTTTGAGAGGGCTGCCGGATGATGGCACCAGCGGATAGTTCCTCGGCACGCACGGTGCATGACAACGCAGGCACTCTGACATATCCCTTGAAGGGACTCCTGTGCACGGAAAGCAACTTTTATTGCTGCTGTGCGTCCAAAAAAGCTCGGAGCCTTCTTCGATGTCCGTGCATGCTTGGAACGAAATGTAATCTGTCATCTTCTCGTTGTAGACTAGCTTCACGTTCGGCACCACTGTAATCGTTCCCTGCCAGGTACCGTTTGTCAGCACGACGAAGACAGAATCAAGCACACGAAACGCGTTGCAACTCGTGCCCAAAGCTCTCAACCGCGCCTGGTTGGATGAACTGTTCAGATACGTCCAGCAATCGCTCGGCCCGCCATGCAAGTAAAAACGCGTCGTTCGACCTATCCCGTCCAAACCTCCAGCACAAGAGCGGCGAGGACTTCATGCGAATGATGTCTAATGATTTGCTTTTCCATGGACATGAAGGAGCCGAGGAGCACGGAACGACCAGGATGTACTCACCCTGGCCTAAGGCCGCGTCATGCTGCGCGGTCGATGTCCACCGCTGGTTGCGCGGAGTAAATACCAGATCACCTTCGCTGCAAGACTTGCAAGCATAGAGGCCGTTCTGCGCGATCAGCTTGGATGACCTCGCCACCTGAGAGCAAGAGGCACACAACACAATAAGACTCACCCTGCTTGTGTCATTGTGCTGGCACGGCGCTGGGTGCTTAAGCAAGGGCTAAGTTACAGAAAATGTTGTGGCAAACCACAATCATGCCAGTGANTGGGTGCTTAAGCAAGGGCTAAGTTACAGAAAATGTTGTGGCAAACCACAATCATGCCAGTGAGCACTTGTATCCTGCAAACCCTGCCAAGCTGTGCAGATCCCTGCATCGATTTCGACGGCGCTGGGTGCTTAAGCAAGGGCTAAGTTACAGAAAATGTTGTGGCAAACCACAGTGAGCAGTTGTATCCTGCAAGCCCTGCCAAGCGGTGCAGATCCCCGCATCGATTTCTACGGCACTGGGTGCTTAAGCAAGGGCTAAGTTACAGAAAAGGTTGTCGCAAACCACAATCATGCCAGTGAACCGTTGTATCCTGCAAACCCTGCCAAGCTGCGCAGATCCCCGCATCGATTTCTTCCCGCCCTCGCAGGAGACGTGGGCAGCTCTTCCTGGCAAATGCGTCGGCCTTGTCGTGGCTGGACTCCTCTGGCTTCATATGCGTCGGTTCCAGAAACGTCTGTCTGCAGAAACCTTAGCTGTTGCTTTTGATGTACCGGACTTACAGGAATCCTACGTNTGCGTCGGCCTTGTCGTGGCTGGACTCCTCTGGCTTCATATGCGTCGGTTCCAGAAACGTCTGTCTGCAGAAACCTTAGCTGTTGCTTTTGATGTACCGGACTTACAGGAATCCTACGTCACACGTCTGAGGCGGCCTTTTTTATCAGAACCAGAAGCCGCCCAGCTCGACATCGGAGGTGTTCTCGAGCTCGGCCAAGCCAGCAGGGACTTCGAAACATGGTACTTTCAGATCAAGATCTGCCAGCTGGTTGCCGGTTTGCGTGGGCTTGACTTCAAGCCTTCGCCTCGGAGCGGCTGCGGCTGAAACAGTGTGCAAGAACAGTAACCAAACCTGCGATTGCACTCACCGCACCCTAGTGGCCTGCACGTATGCAAATCATCTTCCAGCTCGAAAAGCTTTGCCCGCAGGAGGCTCAGTCGGTTGCTGCTGCCCTGCAAAGAAGGTGGGGTGACCAGCATGAATTTGCCTCCCTCCTCAAGCACCCGCTTCGCCAAGGGTAGCGGGTCCCCGTGCTTGCAAAGCCACATGGCCACGATGCATTCCCTCACCTGCAACTTTTCTAGGATGTTGGGCACCATCTGTTCTCGATCGTGCAGATCCAGTACCTCTGCACGCAGACCATGGTCTTGAATATAGCGGCCGACGACCTACTGGTTCACGTTTCCCGCCCAACCTTCAAAGGCCATGTTTACACACGTGGTTCAGACCAGTTCCTTCCAAGGCACACCTTTCTCCACTGCACAGGAGCCCATGACTTTCTGCAACAGAGGCGAAGCATTCTTGATCTCGTCCAGTGTCTCTGGGCAAAAGAGGAGGGCGGCCGTGGCATTCTCACAACCGTTCCTGATCAGCAAGTTCAGCCGCTGAACCTTCCGTTCCATTACGGCTGCGCAGACCGCTTGCTCGAATTTGCTTGCCGTGGCCGGATCCTGCATGAAGCTGGGGCCGACCACCAACACAAGTGAGCCGAAGCCCAGCTGAACCGTCAAAGTCTTGACGCTGTCTGCCGGGGGGGGGTCCTGGTCCAAGTAGCTGACAACGAAGACAGCTGGGATCCCGCCCAAGGATTCCACGGCAGCCGTGGTGTCTTGCAACGGAGCGATGGCCACATGCTTCCCTCTGCTGTCTTCCAAGTGCCGAAGGTCGCGAGAAATTTTGGCGGCGATCATACCATCCGCTTCCTGCGCCAAAGCAGGAACCTTCGCTTGCAGGCAACATGCATGCGCCCGCACTTTCGCCTGCACAGCAGCGGCCAATGCCGCCAGTTTCTGGTTGCCTGCGGTGAAGCAAGCTGCTTTCGCAACCTCCTCTGCTGCATCGGCTTGCTGCACCGCCTTCTCTGCCGCCTCTGCTTTGGCACGTGCAGCATCAGCTGACACTTGCTCCTTGATGAAGCTCCAACCGGCACAGCCAAGGCTCGCATCCACCGTGTTGTACACTGCTGCGTCGTAAACTCCGGCCATGAAGTTTGGTGTCAGATCCTCGAAGACGCAACCGTGCATCTGCTGAGCTGCTGCTATCCCTCGCCTCAGGTGAAACATCGCGAGTGCAAGCATCGAAGGCAACTGCGTGGGATTAGGGATGCCGAGTGCACATACTCGCAGTGGAGCCAAGCGGCACCCACTTCACCGAAACGGTCTTCAAGCGGCACCGCTCCTGCTGCCCAAGCTTCCTCTGCGCTAGCTGCAGGTCACCCGGGCTTGCCAAATCCATGCCTCACCCAAGCTCTAAATCTCACAAGATCCGGCACGCGTTTCGATGTCTCACAACATGACCCGCCTTCTCGGTTTGCAATAGCCTCCATTTCTTGAAGCCATCGCTGAACCATCACTTTCATCTCAATCTCGGACTCCATGAAACTGTTGCCATCCCTTTTGCGTTCTCTGGGCGCCAAAAGGAAGGACCTCCCAGGACCGCTGCGACAACATGACTTGCCGGGGCCAGAAAATGTACATGTCAAGCAAGGCTACATGCACGAGCACTAGACCGTCAGCCAGAATACCCTTCTCTCCACCAGTTGAGTGGAACCGGAGGCGACGTGGCATTGTGTTTGGCCATCCTTACTTTCTGGTTTCTGGGCCGGGCCATATGGTGCCCTCTTCTATAACAAGCTGCATGAAAGCAAACAGACATCACTCAACGAGGCTCCACAGTTCGATCTCGACCACCACCGTGTCCGGAACACGCGTAAGAACTTTGTTGATGGTCTGCCAATCCGTCACTTTCTTGTACAGCTCGGGCCGCTGAGCTTTGATGGCGTTCATCATCTCCCTGGCGCTCTGCTCAAGGTCACCTGGCTCCACATGCTGGCTTTGGGATTCTGAGAGGTTAGAATACGTAATACGGCAATATGAGGCAGGGGTCAGCACGTGCGTTGCCGGGGTGGTTATGATACTTATACAGCTGAGCTGCTCAACCCCAGCTGCCTAATCGCGCGCACGATGGAAATCCAGTGCAGCTTCACCGACTCCTGCAGCGCTGCCGTGCGCGTCAAGCCTTCCAAGACCAGCATGAACCGCGGATGCTTGCCATGGTAATGGACAGGCACATGAGCCAGCATGGTGCGCAGCCAACCCGGGCACCGATCCCGGACATGGGTATAGCAATACCAGCCCACCACGTGAAGCGCACAGATCCGGTGATGGCCTTTCCAGAATCCGATGAGCTCGGGGTCTTCCTCTAGACTGCAGATCTCTAACGTATCCCAGGCCCGCCACGTCTGGGCCAAGCATAGATTCTGGATCTTCTCCTTCAAGGCAGCTGCTCCGACACTTCGGAACCCGATCGTTGCATCCGGACAGCCCGGCAGCGCCCAAGCTGGCATCTCGCCATGTTGGTTTGGAGCTGGCAGCATCTGCTGAACGGTTAAGCCTGCACCCTCAGTTCCTGCAAGCTGCTGCAGCCAGGAGGTGTACTCAGCATACTCGCCCTCCCCACTGCCAATCTTGTGCAAGACGCCCATGGCTGCCTTATTTGCGCGTTCTCTTTAGACAGTTGCCGCTTATTTGCGCGTTCTCTTTAGACAGTTGCCGCGGCCCTGGACACTACACATGACACTTTTGCTCGCAAGACACGGAGCAGTTGCCTGCATACCACTCCTGCACAGACGCCCCAAAGGCATCCATGAGATCTTCTGCCATGGCCAATGTCTCTTGTTGCACTTGTAAACCTTTCTACTTTATAACAAGAAGCCCGCATGGCCAACGTCTCTTGTCGCACTTGGAAACCTTTCTTCTTTACAACAAAGAGCCAAACGTCTGCGCTCGCGGGTGCACTGCTTGTCTCGCTCACGGTGAATAACATCTGCTCCGGGCACACAAGGCATGCAAGCGACATTCTCCTGGAAAGTGCATGCGCCTTTGCAGCCCGTCCTGCGAACCGGCTCGCGTTTGCCAGGCGCACTAAGTGACCTAAGTACAGCACGAAGCTTCCATGCTTGCACCACTTCATTCATATGCGGCATACTTTTAGGTCAGCTCAGTGACAGGCAGGACAATTCCAAGCACTAAATGTGGCGTATTTCGGCCAGCTAAGCGACAGGTTTTTCCTATGCTTGGCCCAGACGTGGCGGGCCTGGGATACGTTAGAGATCTGCAGTCTAGCGGAAGACCCCGAGCTCATCGGATTCTGGAAAGGCCATCACCGGATCCGTGCGCTTCACGTGGTGGCCTGGTATTGCTATACCCATGTCCGGGATCGGTGCCCGGATTGGCTGCGTACCATGCTGGCTCATGTGCCTGTCCATTTCCATGGCAGGCATCCACGGTTCATGCTGGTCCTTGAAGGCTTGACGCGCACGGCAGCGCTGCAGGAGTCGGTGAAGCTGCACTGGATTTCCATCGTGCGCGCGATTAGGCAGCTGGGGTTGAGCAGCTCAGCTGTATAAGTACAATAACCACCCCGGCAACGCACGTGCTGACCCCTGCCTCATATTGCCTTATTACGTATTCTAACCTCTCAGAATCCCAAAGCCAGCATGTGGAGCCAGGTGACCTTGAGCAAAGCACCAGGGAGATGATGAACGCCATCAAAGCTCAGTGGCCCGAGCTGCACAAGAATGTGACGATATGCGGCATGCTTAGGTCAGGTCAGTGACAGGCAGGACAATTCCAAGCACTAAATGCGGCNAGGGAGATGATGAACGCCATCAAAGCTCAGTGGCCCGAGCTGCACAAGAATGTGACGATATGCGGCATGCTTAGGTCAGGTCAGTGACAGGCAGGACAATTCCAAGCACTAAATGCGGCATATGCGGCGTATTTATTTAGGCCACTTAAGTGACAGGCTGGAAAACACCTAGCCACTATATACGGCGTATTTAGGCGAGTAACAAGCTGGAAACCACCAAACCGCCAACTCGGGCATATTNATGCGGCGTATTTATTTAGGCCACTTAAGTGACAGGCTGGAAAACACCTAGCCACTATATACGGCGTATTTAGGCGAGTAACAAGCTGGAAACCACCAAACCGCCAACTCGGGCATATTTCGGCCGGTGAAAGGCCGGAAAAAAAAAACGCGTTCAGATGTCAGGAGTGCGACAGACGTCTAGCTCGGTGTGAATTTACGGTCTACCTTGGATGGCTTTGGAAACGAGGGCTTCCGCTATATACGGCGTATTTAGTGGCTCGACTTTGGATGGCTTTGGAAACGAGGGCTTCCGCTATATACGGCGTATTTAGTGGCTCGACTTTGGATGGCTTTGGAAACGAGGGCTTCCGCTATATACGGCGTATTTAGTGGCTCGACTTTGGATGGCTTTGGAAACGAGGGCTTCCGCTAAATACGGCGTATTTAGTGGCTCGACTTTGGATGGCTTTGGAAACGAGGGCTTCCGCTATATACGGCGTATTTAGTGGCTCGGACCCCCCCCCACGTCCTGAGGCCATGCTTTTTTGGATAAAAAAAGGTGTTGCAAATGATCCGCAGAAGCCATCGCTGACGTGGGGGGGGGTCCAAGCCACTAAATGCGTCGTATTTAGGCCAGTGACGTGACAGGCTGGACAACACCAAGCCGCTAAATACGGCGTATTTAGGCCACTTAAGTGACAGGCTGGAACAACACCAAGTCATTAAATGCGGCGTATTTAGGCCAGTGACGTGACAGGCAGGGCAACACCAAGCCGCTAAATACGGCGTATTTAGGCCACTTAAGTGACAGGCTGGAAAACACCAAGTCACTAAATCCGGCGTATTTAGGCCAGTGACGTGACAGGCAGGGCAACACCAAGCCGCTAAATACGGCGTATTTAGGCCACTTAAGTTACAGGCTGGAAAACACCAAATCAATAAATACGGCGTATTTAGGCCACTTAAGTGACAGGCTGGAACAACACCAAGTCACTAAATGCGGCGTATTTAGGCCAGTGACGTGACAGGCTGGGCAACACCAAGCCGCTAAATACGGCGTATTTAGGCCACTTAAGTGACCGGCTGGAAAACACCAAGTCACTAAATTCGCGTATTTAGGCCAGTGACGTGACAGGCTGGACAACACCAAGCCGCTAAATACGGCGTATTTAGGCCACTGAAGTGACAGGCTGGAAAACACCAAGTCACTAAATGCGCGTAT
>BGNK01002044.1:0-83442 GCA_003297005.1 Symbiodinium sp. clade A Y106
TCTTTTTAGACAATAACAAAAAATGTCTGGGGTACTACATCGGGTCTAAAAAGACCCGGCGGGGCCACAGCAAAAAAAAACACCACTTCCCTAAAGGCCTAAACCCTAAACCCTAAATCATGAGGGGTTCCTATAAAGGACAAACACCCACAGTCCTCGGCGGTCTTTTGGCTCAGATGGATCTTGCAGCCCGGCATCACGTCCGAGAGGCAGTAGGTCCTGAAAGCCCCCCCCAAACCCCAAATCCTAAACCTTAAAACCCTAAAAAGCCCTACAAACTCAAAAAAAAAACCTAAAACCCTAAACCCTGAACCCCAACAAGCCTAAACCAGATGAACACCCAGTTGTCAAAGGTCTTACCTGGAATCCTTGTAACTGGGTTCTCGGGAAGGCTCTTTGTGATTATAGGGGTTTACTGAAGGGTTCCCTTAACGCGCTCTGGATGGTTCTTTAACGAAGGCTTTATGGGGTTGTATACGGTTGGTATATCTTTGCATTCAAGTCCTCTGACACGCACGTTTAGTAGCCCTCGAACTCACGAGCTCTGAGCCCTGCCCACTGAACCTGAACGAAAATGCCTCCATCCCAACCCTGATGCCATGAGCCCAACACTCTCCAAATCAAAACCCCAAGCCCAAATTACCTCTGAACGCCCCTTACTGCACACGTGTTGTCGAACCCTTAGAGGGAACCCATATGGGAGTTTCCGAAAATGGGGGACCCTAATATAGTACCCTAAATAGTAGGATCCTTATTATAAGGACCCCCAAATAAGGTACCCCCTAATTTTCCGAAACTCTAAACCCTAAACCCTTTATAGAACCCAGATAGATCCCTTTAAGGAACCCTTATAGGGCCCTTTAAGGTACCCCCTAATTTTCGGAAACTCCCAAAAAGGCACCTCGTCTCAGAGCCCCCCCCTTTCAAAAACCCCAACCCGACACCACGCGTATCACGGCTTCTGAAAGAAGGTTTTTTGTTTTTAACCTATGGTGACACCCCCTTTCTCCAGAACGCGCCGGCTCATACAGAGCCCATAGAGTGAAAGAAGGTTTAGGGTTTAGGGTTTACGGTTTAGGGTTTAGGGTTTAGGGTTTGGGGGGTTCAGGGCTTCAGATTTCATATACTCTTCAAAAGTGAATGAGTTTGGGCTCCGTCTTGCGAGTTTTAACAGTTCGAGGGTTTGGGTGTCAATAATCCGGTAAGACCCTAAACCCTAAACCTTAGACCTTCCACAATAGCTTTCAAACCCCGAAGGCACAAAGAACATCACTACAGTAAAAACTACATTAGTAAATAGTAGCTGTACTAGTAACAGACAAATATATAAGGATAAGAGTAGTAGTAACTAAGACCCAACATAGTACAAGTAATCATAGTATCAATAATGGTAATAATACCTGTGGTTATTAGGTAGCAAAACAAACAGTAAGACAGATTACTTAAATCAACATGACCCTGAGGTCCAAGCTCGTCGATCTCTGCCGCAGTGATTTTCCCATCCTGGCGGGCAAACCCAAAGCGCTGGGTTTAAGGTGTAGAGTTTAGGGTTTACGGTTTAGGGTGCGGTGCAGAGTTTGGGATTTAGGGCTTGAGGTTTATTCTAGACCCCTTGAAAGAGAGACATTGGCGAAAACCCATGTCAAGAATGCCTCCTCTGCACTTCTAAGTATACAGTTTGCTTGAGGGAAGAGGACACCTAAGTATGCACCCACACCTCTACAACAGTCATGTTGCTGAAAATTCAAATGCCCGTTGTGCTCCAAGAAAAGAGCATACTCGTAACTCCATTGACAAAAGCAGCCACACCCCGCACTGAACCCCCAAAACCTACCACAACAAACAGTGAAGTGCACCGCATGACATCTTTTGACACTTCGAGCCACGAATGGTTTCGGACCCGGTGATCCGATGGTATATGGGTAGTTGTCAAAACCATGGTCCCTTTTTGGGTACCCTAAAAAGGTGCCGCATTATAATAAGGACCCACAAAGGGACCATAATTTTCACAACCACCCATATGACGGCTCAGAAGGGCCAATTCTAGACATCGGATGTAAGGTTGACGTCTCAGCCTGTAGACATCAAGGTATGGGCCTGTAGGCTTTGGCTTCAGCTGCAGCCCCACCCTGCTTAAGCAGTCCTTGATCGGAAACTTCTCATCGTACATGCTGTACTTCCTCAGCTGGTTCGGGTTTAGCATTGGTCGCAGGCTTCGGGTTTGGGGTTTAGGGCTCCGGCGGGCTGAATGTCGTCCGATGCAGGCTTTTAGGCTACTTGGAGGTTCAGGGGTAGTTATAAGTAGGGTTATAAGTAGGGTAACTATACTTGTAACCCATATTAGGGGACTTATAACCCTACTTATAACTACCCATGAACCTCCAAGTACTGGTCAACTCCGCGCCGGTTGGGGCTGGGCGATCAGCGCCAGACCGTTTGAGAACCGAGGCATCGTCTTGAATCCTTGTACTTATCAACAGATGGGTAGTTGTCAAAATTATGGTCCCTTTTTGGGTACCCTAAACAATAGGTGCCGTACTATATTAGGGACCCAACAAAGGACCACAATTTTGACATCCAGATCTAAGGGCCCAGGGTTTAGGCGGCAAGGGTTTGCCGAGGCATTGACCCAGACTAAACTATGCACAAAAACACACACCGTGCGTGTGCACGAAATGCTAAACTTGAGCCCGGCATGTCCGCACCCTCGAGCGCTCTCCATAATCAAACTAGACAACTCGTGAGACTTAATTACTGTAATGCCTACATGGGAATTTCCGAAAATAGGGGACCCAAATATAGTGCCCTAAATAGTAGGATCCTTATTATAAGGACCCCTAAAGGAAGGTACCCCTACTCGGTGTCTCCAACCCTTGGGTTGCCCTGAAACACAGTGAAACGTGCACCTGTACCCTTGGCCAAACTCCCTCCTTGTCGGGTATCCGAAAATAGGGGATTCTAAGGGTTTAGGGGTTTAGGGTTTAGGGTTTAGGGACCCTAATCTGGCACCCTAAACCCTACTTGTCGGGTATCATGGGGAACCAAAGGTTAACCTTTTTCATAATATAGGGATCAAATAGGGATTATACTACCCCAAAAGGTTAAAGGTTACCTACTCTACTACTAGGACTCCCTCCAACCCCCATGCCAAAAGCCCGGATCGTCGTTGCAGCAGAAGTTCAAGACCACATCGCCGTTGGCCTCCATGCAGAAGCGGTTTAGGGTTCAGGGTTTGGGGTTATGACATTCTTGTGTGGACAGAAAATGAGTTTCAACATGAATTATTTTATCATTATTTCATCACCCTAAACTTTAGGGTTCAGGGTAGTTCAGGGTCTCGTATGAAAGAAGCTCTCGTCCTGAAGCTTGGCGGGGAGAGTTTGCTCGAGCTTTGGGATTTTTTCCACTGTCCTCTGCTTCGGGGCTTAGGGTCCCCAGAGCCTTCAAAACCCCTTAATTAAGGAATATACCTTAAATTATGATAGGATCCCTAATATGATTTAAGGTATGTTCCAATTAAGGGGTTTTGGAGGCTCGGGTCTTTTTTCGTCTAAAGACAGTCCAAAGACCTGAACCGCAATTTCTTGAACCTTGCCACGGTAAGCAAAGAGACGGATCTTCAACTTGTCGTAATCTGGCGTATGTACACACCCCACACCCTCAGCCCCAAACAAGCCACAAACCATCAAGACTTAAGCCGTACACGATGAACTCTAAAGCCTCAAGCCCCCAAAGCTCATAAGTAAAACCCCGACCCCTACTTAGTTGCTGAGTTCATAAGCCCCATAAAGTTTACACTTTCAGTTTTATAGTGGGTACTATTATCCCAAAAAGTGTAAAGTGTATCCACTCAGCTACTAAGCCTACAAACCCAGATCTTTAGGGATGTTACAATGTTATAGCAGTCTCTGAAACCATGGAGGCATCCAAAGCCCCAAACCAAAACACCTCAATGGCCTCCACCCCTACGGGCTCCTTGAGGAGAACCCTCAAACGCCCGGGTTTAGGGTTCGGTTTAAGGTTTAGGGCTCGATTTAGGGTTTAGGGTGTTAGAACCATAAAGCCTGAAAACTGGAACGCCAAAGCCTTACACCAAGGGCTCTCAAGGGTACTCTCAGTCTCTCGACTCACTGAACCCTAAGCCCTGAACCCCAAAACCGCAACCCTGAACCGCCCAGAGCCTCCAAAACCCCTTAATTAAGGAATATACCTTAAATTATGATAGGATCCCTAACATGATTTAAGGCATATTCCTTAATTAAGGGGTTTTGGAGGCTCCGGGGACCCTAAGCCCTTAAACCCTAGGGCCGAAAACCCAGCCCAAGTTCCTGAGCAGCCAAGGGGTACCCTTTTTCCTACTATTCGGTTTTAATAAGGAGACCCCAAACTAAAAAGCGCAAAAGGGGAATACTCAAAAACCTAGCAGCAACCCTAAGCCCTCCCTGTCGCCTTCGCCTCCTTCCGCTGCCGCTCCTCTGGCAACGGGCCGAAGGCGAAAACTCCGGGAGATGGGCTCTTGTGTGGTTTCGAGTAAAGTTTAGGGCTTAGGGTGTAGGGCAGCTAGGGTTTATAGGGTGTATCGAATTTATAATTAGTGTTTATAGGGCTTCTAGGGCTTGTAGAGTTCATAGGGTTTGGGCTTGGGTTTAAGGTTTAGGGTCTCGGGTTCAGGGCTTATAGGTCCTATGGTCTTATGGGGTTTAGGGGTTTGGGTTTAGGGGGTTTGTAGAACTTATAAGGTTTGGGGTTTTGGAGTTGGGGTCTTGGGTCTCGGAAGGGGGGCTGAGGGAAGGGGCGGGGTTCAGAGTTTCGGGTTTGGGTTTAAGGGTTTGCTGGAAAACCTTTCTTAGGGTTCTTGAAAGAGCTTTATGAGTTTCGATTCGGATTTGTCTGATTCCTGGGGCTTAGGGTTGAGGATTCATTGAAGGATCCAAGACTTTCGGATTTGGCTAGGCGCCTAGGGTGTAGAGTCGTGGATTTGGGGCTTACGGTTCAGAGTTGGGAACTGTCTGTGGGTCAAAGTCGGCAAGGCCTAGGGGCCATAGCCTACTTGTGTACAGGTCTGTGAGTTACAGATGGAGCTTGGTTTAGTGTCTTCGGATGACCAACACTTGCGCGACAGAGACTCACCAGGCAAAGCATCAAAGCTGCACCAAAAGGGTGAGGCTCATGGTTCGGAGGCCTTGCAAGTCATAAGCAGGTAGTATACATGGTTCCAGGGTGTAGGGTTTGGAGTTTAGCTTGTACGGCTCAGGGACTGAAGGGTGATGTATGTTTGCATGCATGCATGTGCATAGGTGTGAGCCGGGAGAGCAGGTAAATAACCATGTATGCACGCAGGCGTGTCGGACCGTAGGAATGTATGCAAGCCTGCATGTAGGCACATACTTAAATATTCCAGCTGCACAGGCCGCCAACAACAGTTGTCATGTATGTGCGCATGTGTGCCGCGTGCATACATGGTCGAATCGCCCACCCACTGCGCATGCCTTTTTACATACATGCTACATCTGTCCTTATCCCCTACTCCTACCCAGAGCCTAAGCCAAGTGAGCTTTCTATGATTTATGTACGAACTCCACAACCAGCTCTAATCAGCAATCCAAAAGTCTGAACTCCAAAACCCAAAAAACCCTGGTACCCAACTCCGAACAGTGCTGACCTACCGTCCCTTTTCACATATCGGGCTCCTCTTCTGCGGCCGCCTCTGCTTTCTTTCGCTCCTGCTGGCATCCGAAGGATTTCGGGGCTCAAGAGGTTAGCGTTATGGGCTTAGGGTTCAGAACAGGGCTTATTGCTTTCAGGGCTTCAGCCATGCACTTAGAAAAATCCCGCAACACCCGTTTTAACTCCCAGGATAAATTTGTTTGTGACACCCCATCCTCTGCTTATGGAAAACCCAAAACAGCATGGGAGAGTGAACAACGACGGTTCGGTGCAACAAAGCGCTAGGTTAACTTTTTCCAACAGATGAAAGCAAAGGCCGCGTGTGTTAAAACAGCCCTGCATTCCGAAACGAGGCTGTAGCTTACATTGCGAAAAAACGACACTGGGCCACGCCGGTCAAGCACCCCGCCTCCACTGCACCGGGATTCTCCCGCACACCCTGCTTCAAGTCCTACGCCTGTGAAAATCCTGGAAGGAACCTTTGAACGAACCCTATTCCACCACTCCTAGTTACCTAATATGGGGGCCTGAATAATTCGCCTCGGCCGTGGCCGAAGCGTTCCCCACCCAGCGGCCAATGCCCCCCCATTTCGGGTTCGCAACCCCCGCGTCCAGAATTTGTGGAGGCACCCCCCCGCCCCGGTTGCGAAAAGCCCCTAACCCCTGCCCCCCTTCCCCTCCCGCTTCCCAGTCTTTTCGCTGCAACCAGGCCAACGTTGCATTGCACCCGCTTCAATTACAGCCGGGCCGAGGCGGAAGACGCGAAGCGTTTAAATTACAATACTATTCTAGTTATTAACATATAGCACCCTTGAAAGAACCCTTGAAGGAACCCTATTCAAACAATTAAGGCCCCTAGTTGCCGAGATGTTGAAACGTGCGAGGCCTCTTCGAGCTTGGCCGCCTCTTCCTCCTCGCGGTTTGCTTACTTAGAGGCCCAGGAGACTTAGTAAGTAGGTTATAAGAAAAGTTATAAGTACCCTAAATGGAATTACCCTAATTATAACGCTACTTAACACCGACCCCTACTAAGTCCTTGCAGAGATCAATCCCTGGATTTAGGGGTTAGGGTTTAGGGTTTAATGGCTTCGTGTTTAGGATTTAGGAGGTCAGTCCCCCGGATGTAGGGCTGGGTGTTTCGTGAGTTTAATTGTTCGGATTTGGGTTTAAAAAGGTTCGGGTTTGGGGCTTCTTAGGGTTTCTCAAAGCAAAAACTAACCTGTCACACAACGGTCTTCAGCTCAAGTTCCCTATTGGCGGGGCAACAACCCGACACTTCGGATTTCTGCGTCTCCATAATCGGAAGAGCCGACAGCGAAAGATCAAAAAGCGCACACGATTTCCCACGTGCACTTCGTTTACTGTCGCAGCATCTAGTTCGGCGACCTCATAAGCAGACTACTGGCTAGCTGACTGCACTCAACAACGTCGTCGCCATAACCGAAAGTACTCCCTGCACAGAGCAATACGAACAGCGGCCTTCTGCCGTCTCTCCATGTCGCCTAACGACACGATTCGGTCGAAAAAGACGGTCTATCAAAGAATCATGCTTTCCATTCTGTCAGAACATTGAAACACTGCAAAAGTGCGCAGCCCGTGCGACATGGACAGCTTTCGTCAGAAAACATGCATCATCCAACAACCACTTTCTGTAGAAGTCTCACAGCGCCAGCAATAGTGACAGAGATGCTTGCTGAGACACCGGCCGTCGGACTGCATGAAGCTATAGCGGCATCCGGGGCAGTTTTCCGAGCTCAGAGTCCCTTGCTACCAATTTTGCAAATACGACCTTTCTGCAGTGCCTGTGACACAGCTACCGTCTGCTTGCAGTGCAGGGGTTCCAAAGCAAATAGAAAAGCCAGGCTCCGAAATCAGACTGTCCGGCCCTCGACTGCAAACGCAAGACCCGGAAGGATTTCACGGCCTCTTTACACACATGTGGCATGACTCAAAGGTATTGACGGTGCTGACAGAAACTTGCTTTCGGATGCCGCTCTCTCGATGCACATGTGGCATGAAGAGAAAAACAAAAAATCTAGAACGTTGCGACATCTACACTGTCTTTGCAAGACATTGCGGCATTACGGTCGTCTCACTGTACAAGCATTGCACAAACGCGTCTCACATCTGCAAGATCTTTCCGGCCTCGCCGCCCTAGCTTCCCCTTCGGCTGAGGTGGTTCACGAACGCGCATTTGGATAAGGTCCTGCCACTCAGCAGCTGTAAGGCGGCCCAAAGCTGACTTGAGCTTTTTCAATCTTGAGACACGAAGCTTTCAACTCCTTGGCATTGGATGGCATTGGCCCTCTTGAGGTCACGGAGTTCTTGCTTTCTGTGCTTCAGCCTTTCAATCGGACTGCAAGGAGGGACGAGAAGCAGGCTCTGCACGGGGCGGGGCTGCGGGAGCTTCCATGTCGCGAGCTGGCTAGGGCTGGGGGGGCTGGAGCGCAAAAGCTGCGTGACATCAAGGTCCTGGAATTGAGCACCAGAAAGCTTGATAAAGTGATGACACTAGAAACGACCGGCTCCTTACAACCCTAAACCACCATAACACGCGTATGACAAACCTACAAGCCCGGCATTCCAAAATAACAACACATACCCGGAACTCGACACCTTAAACCCTACAAGCAAGCTCTTCAACGGATTCCCTTTAAGATCTTAAACCTGCCCCAGAAACCGAAACGAAAACCCCTGCAGCCGAACCCCATTAGAACAGAAAGCCAAGGAACCGAAACCGTTAAACCCATAAGCCCGGCAAACCCTGCCGATACCTCGCGTGTTTTTTGAAATGAAAAACCATGAAGCATTAAAGACTCTACAAACCCCCAACCCCTAAACCTGCAAAACCCTTACACCCCCTAAATCCCTCAACCTTATAGCACGATACCCTTATAGAACCCGCAAAAGAATCCGTATGGTATCCTGAAAGCAGGGTAGCTTTAAGTAAAGGACCCCTTTAAAAACCCTACAGCCCCTCCTAAACCCTGAACCATCCTAAACCCCATACCCTAAACCCCGAAAGAAAACCTTGTTCGATGCCTTCTTCTTTGCTTCTTCTTCGGAGCCCTTCTCCTCCGACTGCCGCCGTGCCGGTAGCTTCACAAATTCCGAAAAAAAGGGGCGGGCCCATATTTTGGGTACTGCCCCCATACAGTAACAGTCTATAATAGGGCTACTACTAAAGTCCTAATCTATCTGTATTATGAAGATTATCCAACTCTTACTGAGTGGGGTGCAGTACCCAACCCATATTTTTACCAGTACTATTTTGGGTGGTCCCATAATATGCTTGTAGTCATGGTACAAAAACACTCCAAGCAACCTATTCTACTTAGTAGGGCGTCTACATTAGTCATTAGTCACCAACTAATATGATGCGTCTGGAGTCTAGGGTTTAGGATTTGGGACTTGAGTTTTAGGGTGCCCTGCTGAGTGCATCTTGGGTAAAGTACCAAGTACCCCAGCGACCCTGGGGTCAGGTTCGTTCCGGAACTCCTTCTGTCCTAAGTCCAGTGCTTTGGTCAGCAAGCCGTCCAAGTTCCTGAGTAGCCCCTTTATAATAAGGGTACCCTTTTTCCTACTATTCGGTTTTAATATGGAGACCCCAAACTAAAAAGTGCAAAAGGGGAATACTCAGGAACCTAGCCGTTTTGCTTGGTGGTTTCTGCCATCGGAGCTGCAGTGGCGGCCGGATCCACGCTTGATCCTGCCGGTCGCGCGGCCCCTTCTCTTCAGAAGCCTTGTGTGATGAGCCTGGCTCGAGGGCACCTAGGGGGTTCGTAACCCAGCAGTGACGCCACGAACGGGTTTGTGAACGTCCCAACGACTTCCTCTGAGTTGTTCCAACCTGGTCTTTCGGCAGCAATCATGACTTCGTTCGAAGCCAGCTCCGCCATTCATGCTGTCGAGGTCAACAGTGAACCCATGAACTAGAACCGTGCGCATTTGCGAAGAGCGCAAGCTGTGAGCTTGATGAAGGAAATATGCTACTAACAACTATGCACTCGTCAAGAGGAAGTCCAACTGACACAAATCATACTGACTGACTCAAGCAAACCCTCAACCCTCAAACCCTAAACCCTAAACCCCTAAACCCTAAACCCTGAAGCAAACCCTCAGCCCTCAAACCCAAGCCAAGCCTCCTCTTTGGGTGCCTCCTGCTTGGAATCCTCCGCTTTCTGCTCCTCCTGGGGACCCAAGCTTCAGAGGACGCCGGTTTAGGGTTTAGGGGTTTAGGGGTTTAGGGGTTTAGGGGTTCAGGGGTTTAGGGGTTTAGGGGTTTAGGGTTTGGTTTTGTAGGGTACCTGGATCGTTTGATAGGGGGCCTTGTTGGGGGTGTGGGGGTTTAGCTTTTTGGGGTGTTGCGGTTCTAGGGCCTCTAGGGTTTAGGATGTGGATATAGGAGTCTCCAGAGTCACGAGAAACTTGACGTTGAAGGTTTAGGGTTTAGGGTTTAGGGTTCTTAGTTTGTAAGCCTCCTTAAACAGGTTGGTGAGTGTGCCCTTTATGGGGACGATAGCAATAAAAGCTACACTAGATGTGGATCTGGGGCTTACGCTGAAGCGTAGAGTTTAGGCTTACCGGTTCAGGATCAACTCGACACGAAGGGCTGTTTATGCCAACTGGAGTTTGACAGAGGCTTCTCTGTGGTGGAGATATGCGTTTAGCGTTTGGTTTCGGGGTTCAGGGACTTATGGCGCAGCAGCCGCCGTAGTAGTGGACACAGCGCATTCTGCTGCAATTCAACAGCACTGTCCAGTGACAGCATAACCCTGGGCGGCGACCCGGCATTTGGGAGTGGCGCAATTTGGTCATGCAGCCCGGATAACATAGCATGAGTTTCGGGCGAGTTACCAACAGCAACTACGGTTGGTGATATAAGCCCTGCATTACCCATAAAAAGGAATTTACTATAATTCCCATTGTCTGGGGTCATTAAGGTACTGGAACCAAGTGCTGGAGTCCAAGCCTAATGCAGGCGCCCGAAAAAATAGAATAGGGTTTTGGGGGTTCCTTGTCATAGTCATAGTATAGCGGGCCCCAAAACCCTACTCTAATTATTGCGGACCATTATGTTGCCTCAACTTCTCGGCATGTGCAACGGTTTCCCATATAAAATCAGCAATCATGCTGGCAGAATGCCAAACCGGTTGCCCATAGACTGTTTCGGATTACACACATGAAAAATCTGAGTCGATACAAGTACGAACAAATAAATGAAAACAAATAGACATGCATATATCTATAGCTGTCAATGTATATGTGAGCACATACATACATACATACATATATATATATATCGCTGTTTGTTTGCTTATGCGTTTGTACATGTATGTATAGAGTATACGCATCTCTAACTTTTCCATGTGTATAGATATGTGGTGTAGGGCCTGGGGTTTTGAGGTTTACGGTGGATGATGAAACATTCAAACTATACCTTGTGTATATCTATATGTATATGCACATACACAGATTTATGTACATCGGACACACAGAAGGAATAATGTGTCCTATACCTTTGATACTTAAGTCATGACACATACAGATATGTGTATACACGCACGCTTGTCTATACACCCTGTGCCTGTGTGTATATGTATATATACATATGCAACGCACAGTATGCAATATGTACAGTATGTCTGAAATCTAGGATATTTTGTTGCACAGAACACATCTGCACCAATACCTGCTTATTCTTATTCTAGCGTTGGGGTTTATGGTAAGCAGGAAAGCTTAACAGATCGCAGCACATCGCTAATTTGGATTTCTTCCCATCCCTTCGTAGTCTTTCATCCTCCATATTTTTGTGTGTTGATCCCTCTTCCATACAAGGAGTAGTGCTCAGAGAAGGAGGAGGAGGCGGAGGAGGAAGACCAGGAGGAGGCGGAGGAGGCATGATGAAAGGTGAATGCTAATCACAACAGCAACGAATCGCAAGCCACGATAATCATGGTTAAATAAACTCTGAGCACACTGCGTGGTGATTGAGCATATACGTAGCCAGAGCACTATGTAGGGTAATATTAACCGATCATTGCTATCGAGCGTTGCACATCATGATCACTATCATCACCACCACCACAAGCAGCAAAATGTTCACCATCGTCGACGACTGCGCCATTTCACATCTGGAACACAGGCAACACCTTATTAGTATCCTAAGCCCGTTTCTACCCTGTCAAGATACATACGCCGATGCGCACGCTGCAGAAGACATGGTAGTGAATGAAGCAGCATCCTTCAATGCCAAACTGTGACCTGCACGCAAAACCTAACATAGCCCAACATAAACCTCCGACGCCGTAAACTCTAAGCCCTACGAGTTTTACAAACCCTTTGAAGATGTGAACACAGCTCTACATCCTAAATTTCTGACCCAGCCTCCTTTCGCAGGGCCTTCGCGGCGGCGGCACCAGCACCCGCAGGCGACGTCGGCGCCGTCTCGCGCATCGACGGCAATACTTGTAATTTAAAACGTTATTGATTGTTTTCAACGAATATTTCTACATTTCTTGGCGGTGAGGTGTGTAGAGCTTCAAGCTTTGTTTTTCGGGTTTGGGGTTGGACTGAGGGTTTTAGGCTTTGAATTGTTGAAGTTTTGAGTTTGAGGTGCAGGGTTTCTTGGCTCAGAAATCACCAGGCTATGCACTCTTGTCAGAGCACAGCTGACAATGAGGACCGACGGGCTAGTACCTTCTACGCACACAAAGATTTCAAAAACAAGTGAATGACGAAACCCATGAAAAAAAAACAACACATACACATACGCATACAAGTACACGTACACATTTACATCTACATCAGCAGAAACATATACATATACAATTGACAAGTACATAGACATATACTGATGCACATACACATACACATTCACATTTACATACACATGCACATAAACATACACATATCTGAACACATACTTGCATATGCATATACATCGACATAGACATTGACATCCACATGTACGTATACGTTTACACAGACAATATACACATGAACATACACATATACCTGTACGCATGTACGCATACACGCATGTATGCATGTATGCATACGTGTAAACCTGTGCATGTACATGTGCACATGCACAGACACATTACACGTAAACCTATACTTGTGCCTATACCTATACCTATGCTTACACATACACAAACATAAACGCATACACATACGGATATTAGTACAGATATACACATGCAAACACACACATAGAGATAGAGATAGAGATAGAGATAGAGATTGAGATTGAGATAGAGATAGAGATAGAGATAGACATAGACATAGACACAGAAGTAGACATAGACACAGACATAGACATAGACATGCACATGCACACACATAAAAACACACACATACACGTACACCTACTCGTACACATGCACATACGCATACACATACGCACAAACATACACACACTTACACATACACAGACACATACACATACACATACACATACACATCCACCTCCACGTACACATGCACATGCACATGCACATGCAAATAATCATGCATACAGCGCATATACATGAAGGTTGCCCGGCTCAAGCTCGAAACATCCCCAACGAAAGACCACAAGGAATATACACTTCCATTTATCTTGCTTTGAGGAGACCCGAGAAAAGGAAGTTACATAATCGGTAGGTTGGCGAAAAACATTTTGAACAACGACCGAAAAACCATATAGTGTGTGTATACATATATATATGCATAATACATGTGATGTGTGAACATAACTGCATGAATATGTGTACATGTTGTGGCTATGGACAACAGTCTCACGTCTAGGAACAAGGGTTCAAAGCAATGCGCTCAATGATCCTCATCTGATTCCTCTGTTCCACAACCCACGATCATCAACCTGGAGCCGTGTACCCAAGCCTTGGCTGCAGTCTTCGCCGCCGGTTTGGCAGCTGCGGCTTTGGCCGCAGGCGCCTCTGGGAGTGCGAAAAACGCGGTTGTTCGGCACGGGGCTTCCGTGCAATTGGGTCGCACTGCGAATAGGGCCCGGCATGTACAAGTCAGTGTGACATGGCTAACGAGGCAAAAAGGAAGACAGGCAGGAGGGTCGCACACAAAGACAGAAAGTCGAGATGGAATGTGTTGTATCCGCAAAACTTGTTGTTTTGCAATGTCTTAAACAATGCGCGAGCACGGAGACGACAGTTTTCTTGCAATGCCGAAGAGAAGCCTCTTCGCAGACTTTGCAACTCCCGATCATGCAAAGGTGCAAAACGAGACTCGATCGAAGCTGAGCCGTGACGGAATATACTTCATCGAAATCTTACATCACGAGCACGGAATGCTCGTAGCACATCCCCAAGATTGAACGGTGAAAGTGCGCGGAAGTCTTTTTAGCAAGCCCGACAAGCACGGGATGGATTGCAGATTCATCGCAACGCTTGGACACGCCAAGAAATCATGGCACACTCTATGAGGCGACCTCGCTGCAACTTTGAAATGAAATTGCTACCTGTTGCCGTTGTCAATGTGAAACCGTCGAACACAACACTTTCGTTGATGCCTGTGCACTGGGCACGCACCAGGACGATATTGAGAACACAGCAAGGATACGGCTTAATCTTTCAACCACGTGCTGGTCACAGCCCTCGGTAGAAGCCCTTTGACCTACTACAGCGCTCATGAGCAGCTGCGAAACCTCCTCCCCTCAATTCGTGCATTGGTTCGGACTCGTCAGACCAGTGTAAGTCTACACATCGAGCCAGTCGATTTCCTGCTTTACTTGCATCGAACCGTGATGAATCGACGCAGATCAATAACGAATCTTGCCTAAGGGAAGACTTTATACGTGGATCGGACTCTGCCGACCAGCCTGTACTTTGGGCCACATCGGCTTACAGTTTGCGGCGAGAGCCACAGCGGAGGCGGTTCCGCTCTGTGGCTTTGTCTGGTTTTTGGAGGTCGTCAAGAAGAGAGACAACTCGACGACGAGGCCCGCCGTTGTCAACCCGAGCATACCACGGCAGGCCCACACCAGGGACTGTCTTGAGCAGCTGCATCTGAATTCTACCTATGTTTACATCGACTTCTGTTGTAAGAAGTGCAAAACAACCTCCCAATTAGGATGGTTTCCGAATGCAGGCCGGGCTCAACTGCTTACTCGACTCCTTTACGCTCAATAACATCCTAAACCCTGAGGCTCCGGGCTAGCTTTCAGGTTGTCAGTGCCAAGTGGGCCCCTTATGGGATAGTGCCGGTCTGAGCCTTCGCCAAGGTATTAACGCAGACATCGTTTTCTCGCTCTGCGTGCTCGAACTGCAAAAAGTCAGCTTCTCCTGGCCCTTGGTCTGTTGGCAGCTCACCGGTTGAAATGATGACGACCGCTTCTGAAACGTGCTTTGGCTGATCGGGTGTGCTGGATCAGAACTAAATCCTCCAAACATGCACGCTGCTAGTTGCCTGCTACCGTTAAGCAACCGAAACTCCGACACGCATGGCAAGGCAAACAAGCAGGAACTTGCAATGCAATTGCACCCTCTTTTGCGCAACAGACCGCCCGACCATGCATGCTCGCGAGCCATAGGGAAATACACGATCACAAGATGCGAATTTGTATTCTGCGCAGCTACGATCCAAAACCAACCGAAGCAAGTAGCGACATCGGCTGAATAAAGAAGTAGCAGCTGCAGCAGCAGGAGCAGCCGTCACGGTCCTCGTCCCCACACGTAGTAGCTAGACGTGCTCGTACCGTTGCTGGTAGTAATATTAGCAGAGGTAGTGGTAGTTGTAGTGGTAGTGGTGGCGGCGTTAGTCGTTGCAGCAGTTAATGGTCGTATAGTAGACTATTAGTAGCCAAGGGTTTCGGGCTTCGGGTGCAGACATCGAGGGGTCGGGTCTAGTATTTCTTTTGAAACTCCTGTTCTCACTACCCTCCACCGCGTAGTCGAGGGTTTAGGATTTACTTGAAGGATCATAACCTACCCCTGCTGCGGGGTGCAAAGATTGAAAACTCGTATCTGCAACTTAGAAATTCAAGTAATGTAGGGGCCTTCATAATTAAAATGGGGTTTGGGGGTATATTGTACTATAATTATGATAAGGAACCCCCCAAAACCCTATTCTAATGATTAAGGCCCTTACAGTATCCCAAGCAAGGGGCGGAGTATGACACACTAGGTCTGTTGGCAAAGCCTGTTCAAAAGCTTACGAAACTCCGTAACCACAAAGTACTTGGAGGTTCATGGGTAGTTATAAGTAGGGTTATAAGTAGAGTAACTATAGCTATAACCCATATTAAGGGACTTACAACCCTACCTATAACTACCCCTGAACCTCCAAGTAACCCCTGTAAGAAACATAGGGAACCTGTAGCACTTGCAAGAATCCTATGCAACACGTCTATAAACCACCATGACAGCTCAGAGTCGCCCTGGAGGAACCCAAAAGACTGCTATAAGAACCGAAGAGATCCTCTAAGAACCTTATAAAAACCTCTCCGAAGCTATGAGAACCGTACTCAACCCGATAAAGCCGTTGAGCAAGAAACTATAAAGAGGGCCTTGGCTGCTGCCTTGGCGGCTTTGGGCGGCATTGCCCACTGGTGCCGCCCGGAGCGAGCGTGGCTGTGCTGCCGTTGATGCGGTTTAGGGTTCGGGATTTCGGGTTTAATGTTGATGCCTTTGCGTAGGGTTTTGCAATTGGCTTTGCGGAGTTGAGTAGGTTCTTCTGGGTATAGTCTTGATGTTGTTGGGCGTGCATGTGATTTGTGTGCTTTGAGCGTGGTTTCTCATGGAGCTTCTATGGCTTCTTGCAGGGTTGTATGGGTTTGGCGTTGGAGTTTTCATGCTTTTATAGGGTTGGGGGTCTTGTAGGGCTTTCGGACTTTAGCCCCTAAATCCCACCCCCTCGCGATTGGGAATACGAGTCCCTAAACCCTAACCCACAGGGATTTAGAAGGGCCGGCTTCAGGAAACGGAGCCCAAGCGTCCATCTCGGATTCTGGGTTTGCTTTGGGTAAGCCTAAAGCCTCAAGACATGAAACCAGAAACCGTAAACCCTACGAAAAATACGAGACCATAAACCTTAAACCCTACATCTCGGGTGCTTCGTTTCTGCTGTTTGATTGAAAATGCTAAGCGGCAGAATAGCTCGAGCCACGCAGAGGCAGTTTTCAGGGCTCTAGTACAGGGTTTAGGGTTTAGGGCTCTACTACGGTGCGGCTCTAAATAGCAAAAAGCCCACATGTTGTTCGGCCTTGTTTCGAGCTGCAACAGCTGGAATCAGAAGCACTTATGTAACAGAATAGGCTCCACTCAAATCTAACCTGATGCTCTACGCCATTATAGTGTATCGTCTCTGGGCCCAGAAACCCCAGGAATACGAATCCTTACTTGAGGCTCGGGCTTTAGCCTTCAGCTCTGCTGTAGAGTTAGTTGAGGGGAGTGGTGCGATCCTTACTCCTAAGCCTAAACCCTACACCCTAAACCCCAACTATATCCTAAACCCTAGCTATAACCTACATACTCAGGTTTTTTGGGCCTTCAAGTAGGATCGCTCCTCCACAAAGACTCAACGGCCGCGGCTAAGCCCCACAGCAGATACCAAAAATTCTGACATGCCCTGCAGCGTCCTTGGAAATGGAGTGTAAGACTTTCAAAGTCGTACCGGAGTTCTCTAATGTAGGGGCCTTAATAAATAGAGTAGGGTTTTGGGCCCCTTTTTTATTTTAAGGAACCCCCAAAATAGTACTGGTAAGTATTTAGGCCCCTATATATTAAAGGGAACCCTGAAACCCCAAAAGGATGAAGGGAAGAGTCAAGGCAACCTTAAACCAAACCTCGCCCGGGCCCAAAGGCCACGGGTCCCGGAGACTTTTCAAAATGAACTCCGAGATACCGCCGAACCCTAAACCCTAAACCCTAAACCCCAAACCCTAAACCCTAAACCCCTAAACCCAACACCCTGAACCCTAAACCCTCAGTTCTGAGCCTTAAACCCAAGGGAGGTGAGGCCTCCTGGGTCCTCTGCCTCAATCTCCAGGCCACGCAGCAGCTGCACGGCGGCTTCTGCCTACCCATAGGCCCCGTAGTAGTTCTTATAGGATTCTAAATATGAACCCCAAAAAGGAACTACTTTGGGCCTATGGGTAAAGCCCCGTGCCTTTAAATGGGGTTCCTTTAAGGGTTCTAGAAGGGGACCATAAGGGGTTTACGGTTAGGGTAGAATGATCATAGCGCCTAAAGCCCCGAAACCCTGAAAACGCGAAAAGTTTTGAAAAAACCCTGAACTCCGAAACCCTGTCTTTGATCCCTTTAAAGGAACCCTTATAGATCCCTTTCAAGCCGCCTAAGCCCTCAAATTACCTAAACCCTGAACCCTATATAATGATTGCCCTAAGGTTACGTACCCCGAACTGATACCCTGAGCCCTGAAATCGTAATATTTACCCTAACCCTGAACCCTAACATTACCCTGGACCCTAAAACCTTACCCCCGTACATAAGACTGAACCTGAGGGTTAGGGCGTTCCGGGTTTCGGGAGCTACAGGAGCTTAATTAATGCAGGCTAAGGCCTTAACTATTAAAGCAGGCTTGGGGGGTATAGTAGACTTTTGCTGTAGTAAGGAATCCCTAAGGAATAGTATTGAATATGTTCAGGCTTCCAACAAGCATGTGAAGAGCCAGGGAGCCACACAGATTAGTATCTGCAACAGACAATCAGCCTGCTTCCTTTTGTACTTGAAACTCCTTGCTTTCTCTTTCTCTACCCACCAGAGTATCTCTAGACTAACCTGGAAATAAAATGGTGCACACGACCTTCGATATGCACGTGAAAACTACATCTGCGACAAGCTGTTTCCGAAGAGCTCAGAAGGTTTTTGATTTTGATCTCCCTGCGATTGAACGGAGACCCCTGATTCACAAACGTATGGGAGTTTCCGAAAATAGTGGACCCTAATATAGTACCCTAAATACTAGGATCCTTACTATAAGGACCCCGCAACAATGTACCCCTAAGTTTCGGAAACCCTAAACCCTTAGAGTAGCCCTTTAAAGGAACCCTTATAGTACCCTTATAGTACCCTTTAAGGGAACTCTAAGGTACCCCTAATTTTCGGAAACTCCCATTTGGGGTCTTTGGGCTTCTTGGGCTTTCTAAACTTTGACAGGCAATCATGATGCGAGGCTTCAGTTTTGAAAGTCTAGGCCGACTCCTGCAAGCCCTCCCGCTAGGTTGCGAGTATCAATGCTGTTGTTATTTTTTTGGGGGGGTGGTCCTTATTATATACCACTACAGAAAATTATACCCCAAAATTTCCTAACCCTAAACCTAGTATCACTACTATTTGGGGGGGGGTCCGTACAAATCTACATTATCATATACCCCAAAACCCTATTCTAGTTATGAAGGACCCTATATTCGCCCCTGAGCTTTGGGGGTTCCTGATTATAATTACAGAATAATCTGCCCCCTAAACCCAAAACCCTATACCCCAAAGCTTTATGCTAGGTTACGAACCCCATGCGCCTGTTCAAAGAGATGCTGCAGCGCAGTGCAGGCGCGACGGGCCTGTAGGAGTTCAGGATTTCAGCTTTGGGGCTTCAGGGTTTGTTTAAGGGATCCCTCAAGGGTTCCTTCACCCGGGGTCTCTAAGGGTTACTATAAGGGTACCATTGGGGCTTCAGGGTTTTGGGATTAGGGTTTAGGGCTTCAGGGTATAGGGTTTAGGGTTTTGGGTTTTCTTTGGCTCGGGTTTAGGGCTAGGAATTCCTAGAGGTTCTTAGGGCTTTTTGGGGTTTTTCAGGCTTTGGGCTCCAGGGTTTGGGGTTTAGGGTCTAGGGCACAGCAGTTCATTGGCTAAGGCTCTTGTGTCCAGCAAGTGGTGGAACATTCAGAAGGTGCTCAAGATCAAAGAGAAGGAGGTGAAGGCAGCCGAGAAGAAACAAAAGGATCAGCTCAAGAATGAGATGAACACGGCAGACTCTCGGGCAAGGGTTCCGGGCTTATGGCTTTGAGGGGGTTTTAAACCTTGTTGCTTTACCGCGCGCTCAGTACAGGCCAGCATAAACAGATCGCGGTTGAACTTAGAGTTTGGGGTTCAGGGGTTTAGGGGTTTAGGGGTTTAGGGTTTAGGGCTTAGGGTTTAGGGTTCATGTAGAGCGGGGTCCAGATCGGGGTTCTACACGACTTCTTGATTTGGAGAATTTGCCTATGGCAGGATTGTTTGCTTCGCACGCGTGCACATGTGTGTACACACAGACGTGTGTGTGTGTGTGCGTATCTATGTATATAATATAACAGAATAGTATATGTTTGTATATACATATACACACACATACATACATGCATGTGTTCCCATGAAGGCACTAAGGACCGTGAGGGAATCTTATTGCTAACTATCAGGCCTCCGTGTTTCGTACAGGGACCCTCCTTCCGCTGCACATCTTGAAGCCGGAAGTCCAAACCCTGCCCTAGATCCCTAAATGCCTAAACCCTACCTGTAGCCGAAAAGACCTACCTTTTTAGGATTCCTTATTATATGCCTTCTGTATACAAATATATACTTCCTTAAAAAGGTAGGTCTTTTGGGTCACAGGTAAGCTCTATACCCTGAACCCCACAAGGGTTCGGGTACACAAAAAGCCTAGACATCAACAACACCTCGCGCAGCAGCAGCGTTCGACCAAGGCAAAGCAGACCACAGCCACCACTTACCTCATAGGGTCTTAGGGGCTTAAGGTTCAGGGTTTCGGGTTCTGGGGTTTAGGGTTCAGGAGCGTAGGGTTTAGGGTTTAGTACTTGATGCTTTGGGTAGGGCCCTGTTTTTAGACTTTCGAGGTTCGGATTTCGGGCTCATGGCTTTTTACGTTGAAGGCTCCGGGTCTCTACTTGGGTGGTTGTCAGAATTATGGTCCCTTTTTGGGTAGCTTAAATATTAGGTGCCGTATTATATTAGGGATCCAAAAAGGGACCCTAATTTTGACAACCACCCACTTGGAGGTTGAGGGGACTCAGATAAGTCAGTAAAAAGTAGGTGTTTAATTGGGGTAGTTCCATTTCGAGTACTTATAACTCTACTTCTAACCCACTAAGTCCCCTCTGGGCACCTAAGTAACCCAAATCCGCCCTTATACCCGTATAGATCCCTTTTACGGAACCCGTTAAGGAACCTTAGCTACTTACTAAGTCCCCTGGGCCTCTAAGTAAGCCACAAAACCCAGGATCCAGAAGCTCCTTCAACAGAGGGCTCCTTTAGGGGCTTCCTTCCTTTAAGGGCTCCATAGAACCTAGCGCTTCGTTTATATGCTCCGTACAGGGATCCATTGAGGGTACTACGGTGTGTGCTTCTTGCCTTACTGCATGTGCTTGCAATTTCTGCTTCAGGCCATCTCAGAGGGTCTCCCGCTGTGTCTAACATAAGGGCCTTAATAATTAGAATAGGGTTTTGGGGCCCATTGTATATTAGTATAAAAATTGGAACCCCCAAAATAGTACTGGTAGTAATTTAGGCTCCTATAATAGTAACATGATGTCTGCTATGTCCAAACCGAAGCATGGCATGGCGGGTTTCGGCTTAAGTTTCTGTACGTTTGCGTTTTGCGTTTACAGCTTGCTCTGCTCTGTGTTGAATGCAGCCCAACATCCATGCAAAGGCTACTCAGCAACCACGCCACTGCAGCATCATGAACACGCGCCCAGCTTTATCAAGGCCAGTCAGAAAGCTTTTGCAAAGGCCTTGACATGTAAACCAGAAACAAATTGAAATTCTTGTATACGACCCTAAACCCTGAACCCTAAACCCTACACAACCCCTAAACCCTAATTAAACCCTAGGCCCTAGACCCCACTCCAAGGCGACGGCAGAAAAACACAGGGCCGCACCCGCGGCGGCCAAAGCAGGAGCCGAGCCTCACAGTGGCTAAGGGTTTAGGGTTTTGGGTTTAGGGTTTTGGGTTTAGGGTTAGGGTTTAGGGCTGAGATCCCCTATAGCCTATAATATATACCTTACTTTAAGGGCGTGAGGATAATGATGTTCCAACTTCCTGGCTTGCACATTAAGGGTCTCTTACGCTTCGGGTGCTTTTCTTGACCTAGGCGTTCTTCTAAGGGTTTAGGGCTTAGGGCCTAGGGTTTGGCTCTCTAGGGGTTTAGGGTCTAGGCTTCAAGGTTTGAGGGTTTAGGGTTCGAGGTCAGGCTCCTTACAAGGGCTCCATAAGGAGATCTTAGGAAGTAGGCTTCTTCTAAGGGTTCTGCAAGGCATCTCCTTGGCCCGATAACTCAAAGCCCTGAACCACCCAACCACCATCCAAAACCCCTTAATTAAGGAATATACCGTAAATTATGATAGGATCCCTAATATGATTTAAGATATATTCCTTAATTAAGGCTAGGTTCCTGAGTAGCCCCTTTGCAATAAGGGTACCCTTTTTCCTTCTACTCGGTTTTAGTAAGGAGACACGAAAATATAAAGTGCAAAAGGGCACCACTCAGGATCCTAGAAACCATGAAGCCCTCGAACCCGCTAGTCCGAAATGCCTCAAACCCTTAAACCCTAAACTCCCCTAAGTCTCAGCCCTCAAAGCCGTAAAACCTTCAGAGCTTCAAACCGTCAAAAACTCTTAAACTCTCCAACCGTAACCCGTCACAAACCTGGACCCTAAACCCAAACGGAAAAAAGTTACTATAGGGGCTGTATACTCGAGTTATAATAAGGAGTATTGGAAATTATTAAGGCCCCTATGCTACAATCAACTTCAGAAGAGCCTCAGGGCCCATGAAACGATCCAGTCGACCCGAGCTGCTGGCGGAAAACCCCTTGGTTCTTTTGGGTGTTATAGGGCTTAGGGTTCGTAGTTAGGGTTTAGGGTCTAAGGTTTAGGGTTAGGGTCGTATGGTTCTTATAGGATTCTGCCAGATATCCTGGTTTAGGGATCTGGGCACACCCTCCGGCCCCTACGGCTAGGTCCTCCTAACCTCCCACACCCTGGAAAGGCCCTGCAACACCCTGTAACAACCCTAATGATAAAGACTCATAAACCCTGTACCCAACCCACAAAAACCCTACAAGCCTCATACATCCTTGCAAAACCCAGTAGCATGGCGGCTAGAATAGGTTTGCGCGCAGACTATACACAATAAACCTTGGGTACTGCCCCCCATTTGTTCTGTAACGGTTGGAAAATATCTATACTGCAACTATATCTAGCCCGACATATTGACCGCAATATAGACTGTTACCCCTACAATAAATATGAAACCCTAACCCCTAAACCCTAAGCCCCAAAACCCCTAAACCCTAACACCTAAAACCCCTAAACCCTCAACCCCTAAATCCTAAACCCCTAAACCCTAAACCCCTAAAGCCTAACACCTAAACCCCTAAACCCTCAACCCCTAAATCCCAAAGCCCCTAAACCCTAAACCCCCCTAATAGGGCCCCAAAAAAGCACATAAGCAAAAATTAGGATAGGGATATCCCATATAAACCCCCTTAGAATGAAGCCCATTAAGGTAGGGATATCCCCATAAAAGTCTTATGCGCTTTTTGGGTCCCTAACCTAACACCTCAACCCCTCAACCCAACCTCTCTCCGGAGCGCCTGTGATCTTCCTCCGCAGGAGGCCCAGTGCGAGGCCCGCGGTCAAATCTGAGCACTCTCTCTTCGGGTTCAGAGTTTAGGGTTGAGGGTTCAGGGTTTAGGGTTCAGGGTTCAGGGCTTAGAGTTCTCTTCGGATGTTGCTACAACCTGCTGAAGGCCGCAAAACTATCACCATTGTAACTGTAGTTTGCATATATATATATATATATAGAGAGAGAGAGAGAGAAAACGAAAGAGCGAGCGAGAGCGAGAGAGAGAGAGAGAGACACACAGATAGAGACAGTGAGGGAGATAAACATCTGTATGTGCGCATGTATAAACAGGTGTATGTATATATATATATAGATACATACATATTACATACATACACATACACGAAGGGATGTGAAAGACCCAAAAGGCTCAAGAGGGCTTCTCAGAGTTTAAATGATCAGGTCTGTGGTGGTCTGAGGCATGGGCTTTGAGTTCAAGAGCCAAGGCATCGGAGTTTTTTAACTTAAGTTGTCCAGTATACTGGGGCCCTAACAGTTAACGTTTGGGGTTATGTACAGAATAATTATGATACCCCCAAAAGGTGAAAGGTTACCTGCTCTGTCTTGAGTTCATGGCTTGGGTGCTCCAGTGTCGGGTTTAGGGTTTTAGAGTGTAGGACAGTGTAGGAGTTTGTGACTACCGTTTGGGGTTTCGGGCTTGGGGCTTCAGGGCACAATGGTCATTATAGGTCTGGGGTTCAGCAATCGGTCCGGGATGATTCTAGTTTTGTTCTGCCACAAGTGGCGGAGAAGCACCCGCTCAAGTAGGCCCTAACTGGCCCTAACCCCAAAAAATCCCCCCAAACCCTAAATCTTGTCAGTCCTAAACAGTCCCTAAACGCTTTAATCCCTAAACCCTCAACTCGAAGCCCCGCACCCCTTAGGATTTAGGGATTTAGGGGTAAATCCTGTAAACGCTTTAATCCCTAAACCCTCAACTCGAAGCCCCGCACCCCTTAGGATTTAGGGATTTAGGGGTTTAGGGGGCGCGGATGCAATGTGGGTTTAGGGTTTAGGGCTTTAGGGTTTTGGGGATCCCATGTGGGTTTAGGGTTTAGGGTTTAGGGTTTTGGGGATCCAATGTGGGTTTAGGGTTTAGGGGTTTAGGGTTTAGGGTTTAGGGTTTAGAGTTTAGGGTTTAGCCTCAACCCTGACCCCAACACCTTGGTGACCGGCCCCAGGGCCAGGCCGGAGGGCCAGGAAAGTCCCCAGAGAGCCCCTAATCCCCCTTAAAAGAAGGAATATACCTAGGGTTCCTGTAAGGGATCCGTAAAGGGTTTAGGGTTTAAGAGAGACCAAGACCCCTTAATTAAGGAATATGGCTTAAATTATATAGGGCTTCATATTATGATTTAAGCCTGTATTCCGTAATTAAGGGGTATTGGGCTCTCTGGGTCTACAGTAGGGTTTAGGCTTTGGGGGCTTTCTAAGGGCTGCTTGGGGTTTAGGATTTGGAAGTTTAGAGTTTAGGGTTTCGAGTTCGGGTTCAGGATAGAAGGGCTTCGGGGGACCTTCATAGGAGCCATGACGTGACCCCTCAACACCTCCCGTCTATGTGAGAGTTTCCGAAAATAGGAGACCCTAATATAGTACCCTAAATAGTAGGATCCTTATTATAAGGACCCCAAGATAAGGTACCCCTATTTTCGGAAACTCCCATGTAATGAGGCTCCATCGCTTGGCCACGCACCGGACCCTTAGATACTGATCGCTAATCGACAAGATGCTGCATGACTTTAGGCAGCCCAAGCTATGTGAACCACTTGCACATTCTTGTCCATAATTCCCCCAAAAGTCTAAACCTCCCTGTAGCACCCTCGAGACCCCTGTTTGGCTCCATCAGCCGAAGCTGAGCAAGGGACTCACTGCCAGCAAGGGCCACCAAGAGCTCGCCTGAGAGCTGCCTCTCCGGGGAGTGGGGCTTTTACCTCAAATTCCCCTAAACTCTAAACCCGTTTAGGGTTTAGGGCCTAAGGGTTTAGGGGTTAAGTGCCCCAAAAGTCCCAAAGCATGCAGGCACAAACCTTAAAACCGTAGAAAGCCAAGATCCTAAACCCTGTGCCCTTCAGTGACCCTAAAAGGACACACTTGAAGCTTCAAGGAAGCCTAAACCCTAACCCTAAACTGTAAACCCTATGAACCCTAAACCCTAAACTTTAAACCCTAAACCCTAAGCATATCGAGATGCCAGACCCCCAAAAAGAATCCCCCCAAACAACCCGGCCGGAGGGGCGGGAAACAGGCCTTTTGCCAGTCCCAGGGTGGATTCCATTTCGTCTGAGAGGAGCCCATGCTCAACACCTGAAAACCAAGGGAGCATCTTCGAGGCTCTCGGCAAGGGTTTAGGGTCTGGAAGGGTGTATAGTGGCCACTAGAGCGTTTGGGGTTTAGGGTTGAGGCTTTGGGGTGGAAATCTAGGGACCTGATTTAAGAACCCTGGCCGCAAAATAACCCCAAAATACTAGGGCTCATATAGAGAACCCTTAGAAGACCCTAGGTTCCTGAATCCCTATATCCTACTTGTCGGGTATCATGGGGAACTAAAGGTCACCCTTTTTCATAATACAAGGAGTATATAGGGATTATACTACCCCAAAAAGGTTAAAGGTTACCTACTCTACTTCTAGGATATTGCCTGACTTGGATATATTGTTTTCGGGGCTTGTAGACGGATCTAGGACGACTCTAACCTCGATTATATAAGACACTATGATAGGTTGTCCCAGTCGGATGCCGTTCTGGAAGAGGAACGAACCAGAAGAAGTAGGAATCTGAACCCTAACTCCTATAAAGTTAGAAAAACCCGAAACCCAGGTTCGACGCGGCTGTCGAAACCCAGGGCCGACGCGGCTGTCCTAAGCCCGTAAATCCTTTGAACCAAACTTCTGCCTTAAACACCTGAGTCCTAAACTCAGCTTTGGCCGCGGCTGCAGGGATTCTATGCTGAGGCGGCCACAAAGCGCGGCGATCTCCTGCATGCCGAGAGCTTCGGTTTAGGGCTTAGGCTTTCAGAGTTTAGCAGGGTTCAGGATTCGATCAATGGGTTTCATAGGTTCAGTTATCCAGCGGCTGCTTATGGATCTCCATTTGGGAGTTTCCGAAAATAGGGGACCCCAATATAGTACCCTAAATAGTAGGATCCTTATTATAAGGACCCCAAAATCGGTACCCCTATTTTCGGAAACTCCGACTTAGAGGCTCAGGAGAATCTGGAAGTATCGGTACTTCGGCAACGCTCGCCCCCCGTTCAGTCCCCCGATTCTGAAGTATCAAGCCTCCACAGGGGAGTTTCCGAAAACTCGGGGTACCTTATTTTGGGGTCCTTATAATCAGGATCCTACTATTTAGGGTACTATATTAGGGTCCCCTATTTTCGGAAACTCCCACAGGTTGGACATGGGTAATTCAGTAAATTGGAGTCTTTTTTCGACCCTCAAGACACTACGGCATCCTACAAGGGACCCTAATTTGACAGAACTACCCACATGCTTCAGAGGGCTCTGCCCGGTTCCTCAGCGATCGGAAGCTGCAAACTCTTTGTTTCGACTTGTGTTGCCTCGCTCAAGCCCAGCAAGCCGCACAACCCTTCAAACCTAAGAGAACAGTACCTTATGGCTCCCACAATCCTCTGCCCAAGTGGGGTTTAGGGCTTGGGGGCTGTTTTGATCTGATTCTCGGGCCAACCTTCGCGACTCGTCGTGCCCCAGTCTCGGGCGCGGACTTCTTTGACCCCGCCTGGCTCGAGGAGTTAGGGTGGGTTAGGGCTACCCTGAACCAGAAACACTGCACCTCAAGCCCCTGCAAACATCCGCAGACTTAGGATTTGGGCTGAGGGTTAGAGGGAAACCCGGGAGGCAGGGTTTGGGCTTCTCCTCAGGCGGCTGATGACGATTTGTCGCCCAGCATGGTGGCGGAGGGCTGACAGAATTTAGGTTTTGAGCTTAGACCACAGTATAGAAATCCCGACACTTACCCCAAACCGTCCTGCTTTCGTGGTTCAGCTTTCTGGAAGTTTACGTTACACCGCCTCGCATTCCTTCCAGAAATCTATCTGTCTATTTGTCTATCGGCCGTCAATCTGTCTGTCTGTTTCTCTGTCTGTGAAAATCCGTTTCTCTGTCTGCCTGTTGTGGCTACGTATCGATCGATCTGGGTGGTTCTCAAAATTAGGGTCCCTTTTTGGGTCCTTAATATAATGCGGCACCTATTGTTTAGGGTACCCAAATGGGGGACCATAATTTTGACAACCACCCATCTATACCTGAAAGCCACAAAACTTCCGAAGCCTCCATGGGGCTCCTAAATAACAGGCCCCTACTTCAGGGGTGGTTTAATCTACCTTAAACTACCAAACCCTACCTTTCTGTAGGTTCTTATTATAAACCCTAATATGGAATTTATAGGGACCCTACAAAAAAGGTAGGTTTTGGTAGGTTAAGGTAAACCCGTAGCCCGAAACTCGCTCTGCCTCGGCCTCTCGCTCCTCCCACAGTGGGGCAGAGGGCGCCTGCGCGGGAACTCCATGCGGAGGCTGCAGCGCTGAGGACGCGTCAGGGTTCGGGGCTTAAGGTTCACGGTTCAAGGGTTAAGGCGATTGAGGGCTTCTGGTTTTAGGGTTGAGGGCTTAAGGCTTTAAGGTTACAGGGTTGGGGGGTTGAAAGGTTTAAGGTTAACTGGTTTAGGATCTCTGGTATTAGGAGTCTTAATCATACCTTTACTGGCTTCCCTTCGTGGTCTTTGGTGGTTGCTGCCATCCAAGCTCAGGGGCTAAAATAGGGGCCTTGATAATAAGAGTGGGGATTTGGTGTATATTATACTATAATCATAATAGGGAACCCCGCAGTAGTATTGGTAATTATTTAGGCCCCTGCATTGCGGTTTAGGTCTCAGGGGATCGGACCGGGCAGGGATCCATCTTCTCGCCACAAGCGGCATACTCGTTTGGCCTCGAAGCGATCGAACTCCTCAACGTTGTATAGGTACCTTACACCCTTGGCCAAAACCAATTCCGGAACAACAACATGATCAGTGTCTAGGAAGGGCTTCTTAAAACGAGGGCGCCCTTCAATGTAGGCGTCCTCATACTACGGATGTCTTGCTTAGAACTCTCTCTATTTTTCGGGTCCTGTCTGTTCTGAACCCCCTCCAGGTATCCCTCCATCCCTAGTAAGAATAGGACTGGGCCCTCAAACAGTGCCGCTTATCTCGCCGGGGCGGTTTATAGCTTCGGGGGTAGGGCTCTTTAGGGTTTAGGGTTTTCGTCGGCCCTAAAGCCTAAGCCCTAAACCCAAAGTTTGCGTGTCGTGTTTACTGCTTCCTGCTTAAGGCTTAAGGTTTCGGGTGTTGACGGTTTGCTGGAAGTGTTCTTTTGGGGTTTACGCTTCAGGGTTTAGGGCTTATACCACTTCACACTGATTGCATAGCGAGGGCTTGGGGTTGCCTAAACCCTGGATCCAGTCTGTTGGGACTGAGCCGGTAGTATCCTAGCAAGAAATTTGGCTAACAAAGCGGAAGGAAACATCATACAGGGTAGAACCAATAGGGAAGGAGCCGTAATGATTAGAATAACTAATGTCTTGGGGTATGTTACTATGTACTTACATATAGTCACTGCCATCCTTTTCTTCCATTCCGGAACGGGGCCTGGAGATACTCGTGCTCCAGGCAGGTCTACTTCTGGCGCCGACACCAAGATCCCACGACGATCCCACGACCGCAGGCCTTTTTTAGGCTGTCGGGACAGAAGGACAAAAGACAAGGTTATAATTAAAGCCGCCCTTTTTTACCCCTTCCAACACGGAGACATCAAGCACCCCTGATATTTCTTGCGGATGCGGGGGGGGACCAAACCTAGCCTGGCCCGCAAGTGTAGCTTACTTTCTTGGCCACCTTATGCTCTTGCTTTAGGCGGCCAGCAATAAAGCGGTATCTAAAGAAAAGGCGCTGAAATGCCCAGTTCAAAAACCCTGGCCCTAAGTGCCCAACGCTTCTACACGAACATTCCGAGTGCCTCCGGCCCATGCCATGAAACCCTCTATTCGACGTGCAGGTTCAGAAGATGTTTTTCGGATCAGGTTCCGAGTGCACACTGCAGGTTGTTGTGAGTGAGCTGCCCTCATGAAGCATATCCTAAAGCTTGCCACATGGTGTATTGGCAGTGGGCAGCAAATATGCTAGTAATCATGAGCATAGTGTCCCCATCTAGTCTCCATGACCCAAAGAAAACCTTATGAAACCCAGTCTTATGAAACCCAGACTTATGACTAAGGCCCTCACAGGAGGATCCCCCAGGGTTTAGGGTTTAGGGTTTAGGGATTTAGGGTTTAGGGTTTAGGGGTTTAGGGTAGTCCCAAAGTAGGTTGAGGGTTTAGGGCGGTTTAGCTTAAGGTGGCTTGGGGCTTAGGGTCTGAGGTATTCTCTTAACGAGTTTAGGGCACAAAGCAGGTGTCACTTGTATACTTGGCGATCAATAGGGTGGAAGTCCTCGAGGAGGAAGGGTTGAGGCGAGAGAAGGTAGGCGTGCAGAGGGCGGAACCTCTTGTTCCAACCCGCTGGCGTGAGACATAAAGGGTCCAAAGCAGCTCAAGCGATCGAACTATAGGATAGGAATGAAGATTTAAACAGTTACACCAGAAAAGACTATTGAAACAAATACATCCTAACTAGAAATGAATATCTGAGAACAATACGTCCAAAGTAGAAAAGAATAGAAAAGAATAGCTTGGAAAACATTGAAAAACTACATCATGACTAGAAAAGAGTATATATATATATATAACCACATCCTAACTAGAAAACAAAACCTAAACCTATAGTTCCCAACTAGAAAAGAATATAAATCAAACTACATACTAACTGGATAAGAATATGACATATGAATTAGAATCCTGACTAGAAAAGAATATCTAAAACACTAGACCCTCCCCAGCTAGAAAAGAAAATTCAAAAAATAGAAAAAACACATCCTAACTTGAAAAGACTATGAAAAACCAATCCGCAGTAGACAAGAATATCAAAAAGAAACTACATCCTGACTAGAAATGAATATTGAGCAAAACACTAATTCCTAACTAGATCAGAACATGAAAGAAACTACATCCTATCTAGAAAGAATGCTGATAAAATACATGCAAACTAGCAGCAACGATAAAAGAAAAACTACACCCTAATTGCACAAGAATGTGAAAAAAGAACTGCATCCTATAGTAATAGTAGGTAGAAAAACATGAACGAAAACCTACATCTTAACTAGAAATGAAACAATATCTACATTACAGCCTAACTAGAAGACATCCTAACTACAAGAGGATATCTGAAAACATACTTTCTACGTTGGATAAAGCATAAAGAAAAAGCTACATCCAACTAGAACACAAAACCTAAAAAAACTACTTCCTAACCTTAAAAGAACTCAACAATACTACATCCTAACTTGAAAAGAATATCCAAACAGAGCAGTTCTTAACCAGAAAGAATACCTTAAAAACTACACACCAAAACTAGAAAAGACTATGTTCAACAACCACACCCTAACGAGAAAAGATTATTTAAACAGAGCACTTCTTAACTAGACAAGAATATCTAAAAATTTACACCATAACTAGACAAGAACATCAAAACACACACCCTAACTATGAAAGACTAACAAAAACACATCCTAGCTTTAAAAGAAATAAGAAAACCCACACCCTTACTTGAAAAGAATGCAAAAAAGACATCCTATTTAGAAAAGATGATAAACACATGCCACATCCTAACTAAACAAGACTATACAAACAAACTACATCCTAACCAGGTATTCTGGAACAAACTACATCCAAAGAAGAAAAAATACAAGAACAATTACATCCCAACTACACAAGCAAATCATAATCAAAAAGAACATACATCCTAGTTAGAGAAGAATATTTGAAAAACTACATCTTAACTGGAAAAGACTATACAACAAAAGCTACATCCTAAGTAAGCAGAGTACTGAAAAACCTGCACCCAACCTCAAAAGAAAAGGAAAAAACCTATGTCCAAGCTTGAAAATATGTTTGAACAATATATAAGACAATACATCCCACCTGGAAGGGAAAAATAAACTACATCCTAACTAGACCAGAATACTAAACAAGAGACTACATCCTGATTAGAAAAGAACATAAAAGAAAAACTACAGGACTACATCCTAACAACGAGACAAGAATATTTAAGATAAGTACATCCTTAACTAGAAAGACTATTGAAAAACTACATCCTAACTAGAACAGAATATGAAAGAAACACTACATCCAAACTTGAACAGAATATATGCGAAAATACAGCCAAACTACAAAAAAGACATAAAAACACAAAACTACATCGTAGCTAGACCAGAATAGTAAACGAAAACCTACATCCTTACTAGAAGCGCATACACACGAAAAACTGAATCCTAACAACTAGACAAGAGCATTAAAAAAAGAACTACACCCGAAGAGAATAAACATCAAAAACAGTCATCCCACCTAGAAAACAACAAACACCACATCCTAACCAAAAAGAGAACTTCTTCTAAAGAAGAAATTACATCCTAACACCCATCGGCCCGGGAGTCGCATTCCGGGGCTTGGAGCCTACGTTTGGGGCCTTAAGAATTAGAAGAGGGTTAGCCTTTAAAAGGATGTTTAGGGTTCCTTTAAAGGGGCTAGAGTTAAGGGTTCTCCACTGTAGGGGGCCTTTAATAATTAGAGAAGGGTTTGGGGCCCGTTACTGTATACTATTACCGACTGCTTGGAGGTTCATGGGTAGTTATAAGTCGGGTTAGAGGTCCCTTAATATGGGTTATAAGTATAGTTGCCCTACTTATAACCCTACTTATAACTACCCATGAACCTCCAAGTGGCTGGCTTCCGTTAGCCCCAAAAAGCTTGCGCGAGTCGGATAAGGGGTTTAGGGTTTAGGGATTTAGGGTTTAGCGGTTAAGGGTTAAGGGTTCGGATAATGGGCTTCGGGCACATGGGGTTCAGGGTTCGGGCTCTAAGGGGGTTTAGGGCGTGGGGTAAGGTTTTGGACTGCATACACCCAAAACAACTAGTTGCAGGCTTCTACTTGGATCAGAATGATTCCTTTGGATCCTCTAGAGACACTCGCGCCTTCCGCATGCATTGTGTATTGGAGGAGAGAAGACGCAAGAGGCATCGCGATGCCACCGAGACGAGAGAACGATTGAGTTTCTGAATGTGCGTTGTAGCGTGCAGGGCGTGGGGTTGAGTGCTTAGGTTTTAGGCGTGAGGATCTGGGTTGTGTATGGTTTTGGGCTAGGTTTGGGGCTTCAGACACTGATTCCTTTAAACTCTTCAACACTGGACCTCAGAACCTGTGAACCAGTGCAGGCAGTAGAAATGAATAAGGAGCTGCGGTGTCCAGGGATCAAAGGAAAGGGTTTTGGCTTTGGTTTGTGTTCTTGAAAGCATCAGAGATTTAATAGATTGGGTTTCAGGGTAGTGAGAAAACTCCTCGCGTCTCAGAGGAGGATTGCTGATTTGCCCCCGGGTTCTGTCCACATAAGGGAGGCCACGCAATGCGGGGGCGGCCACCGCGAATTCAACTACGTAGGGGCTCCCAGATACGCCGAAATTCAAAACCTCTAGACTAAAATATCTCCACCCTACTTGTCGGGTATCATGGGGAACCAAAGGTTAACCTTTTTCAGAATATAAGGATTATATAGGGATTATACTACCCCAAAAGGTTACAGGTTACCTACTCTACTACTACTTGGAGGCCCTTTTGACTTAGTAAGTCTACTTAGTATCCCCTAGAAACCCTACTATAATCCCCCATAACCCACCTTACTAACCCTACTTACTAAGTCCCCTGGGCCTCCAAGTAGGCCACCCTATGCCTTCAACCTTCTAACTCCCGTGTCCAAACCCTGGCCTCGAAACTCAAGAAACCTCGGGCCTTTCTTAGGGGTTCCTTTTAAGGGGTCTATAAGGGTTACTATAAGGGATCTATAAGGGTACTATAATAATGTAGGAACCTGATTAAGAAACCTTGGGCTTGTATTCGGGTGCCTTATATGAACCCTTCTATTTGGGGGTTATAGGCCCGGGGTTTCTGAATCAGGTCCCCTTTAAAGGAAGCCTAAAATAAGGGCCCAGGGTTCCTACCTTATCACTCACCAGCTTGAAGCCAACTCTTAGCCCTTCGAGGCCCGAAACCGCAAGCTTCGAGAGCCTCCAAGTTCTACTATGAATCAGTTAAGGGGACCCTGAGGCTCCATGGACCATGGACCCAAAAAGGGGATCCTTAAAGGCTTCCTTTAAGAATTACTATAAGGGCTACTATAAGGGTTTAGGGCATAAGGCTCCATGTACCCATATAGTAGATACTCCGGCCTTAAAGGGGTTCCTATATGGGTACTTTAGGGTATAAGTATATACTATATGGCTACATGGAGCCTTTGGGTAAGGGGTCCTCATGACGGAACTCTGTAGAATGAGTAGCATTCCTTCATCATGTCTGGCATTGAAAAGGCCCCAAAATTTCGACAACTCGTCAACCTCTGTAGTAAGAACATCCTAAACCCAGCACCGAGGACCGAGGACTTTGGGAGTCAAGAACTCCCAATATCGTCCTTGAAGCCTAAGCCTCACTGGCCCAAAACCCAAGGGAACAAAAGTTGAAACTTTCAGATTCGACAGCCTTATAAGAACCCCAAAAGTTGAAAAGTTGAGTTTACAGCCAATAAAAAGCCCTAAACCGTCACCCTAAACCCCCCGCATCCCTCGGGCTTAGAGTTCAGGGTTCAGGGTTTAACCCAACACCTTTACCCAGACGCCCGGGAGGATCTAAAAAGGTAGATCCCCTAATTTGGGACCCTAGCTACTAAAGGGTACTTTATAGGAACCCCCTTAAGGGACCTACTTTTTGGATCCTCCCGGGGGTCTGGGTAAAGCACTTGCAGAACCGCTGATAGAACTGTTGAGCGTGTCTTGGGGTGCTTGCAGTAGTGCAAGCTTTTCGCCGCAAACCTAAGCCCTGTAACTAGCTACTTCTGGCGAAGCCCTCACAAAACCCACACAACAAAAACAAAACTAAACAACAAATTCCCCAAAACTCGAAACCCTGAAGCCCTCAGGTCTCGGGGGTGTCTTGAAAGGCTCTTCGCCTTTTCTTTCGGGAGCACCCCTGCGTCTCTCCAGGATCAAAGAAAGCTCAAGCCGAGGCCTCGGCTGCTTTGAGTTTGCAGGGTTTAGGGTTTTAAGGGTTCAGGGTATTCCTTTCAAGGGATCTATAGGGTACTCTAGAGGTTTAGGGCTTAGGGTTTAGGGCAGAGCCTGGATTTAGGGTTCGAAGCTTTCTGGACCACAAGTTTAGGGTCGACCGCGCTGGGTAGGTCGGATGGTCGGGATCAGGTTGAGGGCTGACGGGGATCAGGGTTTAGGGTTTAGGGGTTTAGGGGTTTAGTAGCTTAGGGGATTTAAGGTTTAGGGTTTAGGGTTTAGGGGTTTAGGGGTTTAGGGGCTTAAGGGATTTAAGGTTTAGGGTTTAGGGTTTAGGGGTTTAGGGGTTTAAGGGTTTTGGGGTTTAGGGGCTTAAGGGATTTAAGGTTTAGGGTTTAGGGGTTTAGGGGTTTAGGGGTTTAGGGGCTTAGGGGATTTAAGGTTTAGGGTTTAGGGGTTTAGGGGTTTAGGGGCTTAGGGATTTAAGGTTTTTTTAATGCTGCCATGCGCTCCCAACTGTACATTGTAGAAAGCGGAGTAGTTCTGGCTGGCGCGTCGGCGCAGCTACCAGGTGCGATTGAAAGGCGGGGTAAGCTTTGAGGAGCTGTTTAAGTCCTAGAAAGTCCCTCCTGAAATCCCTGAACCTGTTTGGGGCGGTGTGGTCCAGGTATTGTTGGTAGATGGGCAGGGCTCGTTCAACGGTAAGTTCATACCAGTATCTGCAAGGGTGACCCCTATGCCTGGATTTGGTAAATTTAACCCTATCCTTATATCCCGGAGCGAAGACCACGTGATGTAATGGATCTGTGGGCGGTTTAGCCGAAATGTCCGCGAGTTGCTGTAACTGGAGTGACATCAGGGTCTGGGACGGGAGAGGCGGTTTACCCGATACTTTCCATACTCTTTCGTTGGTTACGTGTGAGTAATACGATGCCTTGACTCCAATACATCTGCGTAAGTACCTATGGAACCAGGCATCAATAGTTTTAAGATGTCTGTTCTCCAGAGATAGGACCTCGAGGCCGTACAGCAGGATTGGGAAATCTTGATTCTGCTGCGCCAGAGATTTTGAAGCTTGAGGTAGGCTACGTGGCTTTTGTTTTTGCGTGCTTCAATGGCTATCTTTGTGGGGTTTGACCATGCAACCTGCGTACCGAGATATTTAGCCTCATCTACGTTCTCTACAGGGTCTCCATTGACGTAGTGGATATTGCCGGGCATAGCTTGGGGATGTGTCAACAGTTCAGTTTTGGTATGATTTAGCGCTAAGCCGTACAACGAGGATTCTACTTGTATAGCCCTGAGAAATTCCTCCGCTTGCGGTTTAGTCACGGCAATAAGTAGGGTATCGTCAGCATATTCAAGGTCGTAAACTGGTTTACCTACTGACCACGTGTTGGTGGGTACAACATGGGAAACCAGCCTTTTGTCAACGTCGTACATGAGGACCGTCATTACCATGATAAATAGATAAGGACTTAGCGGGCAACCTTGGCGGATGCCCGTGTGCGGTGTAGCCGTTTCTTTAGATCCCTCCATTCCCAATGTAGTACAGGATTGCCCTTCATACAAATCCTTTATGATCTCTATATAGTGGCGGTGTACTCCAAGGCGTTCTATCGCGATGCACATGGATTCATGGTCCACCTAATCGAATGCCATTTTCCAGTCTAGTAAAACGACGTGCATAGGCTGTCCTGTTTTAAGGGAATAGTCCTGCAGTCTGTGTAGAATGAATAGGGGTTGCAGAGTACTACGGTTGGCCCTAAACCCGTATTGTGTTTCACTGAGAACGTGGTCGTGCGCTACAGACAGTCGGCGTTGTAGCAGTGCCGCGTAAATTTTGTAGATGACATTTAAAAGCGAAATGGGTCGGTACGAGGCAGGGTCAGAATCGTCCCCCTTTCCCTTAAAGATACTAACTATGTTAGCTTCTTTCCAGGCCGCGGGCACCTTACGCGTAACGAAGCAGTGGTTAAGGGTTTTCAGTAGCTCGTCCTCAACCACGTGGTCTAGTGAGTCTAGTAGTTTGAGGGTTTCAGCAGGTAAGCCGTCTGGTCTTGGGGCTTTGTTACGCTTGAGGTCCTTAATGACGTCCGTAAGCTCCTGCGTGGTGAAAGGTTCTGGGGGTTGGGACGGCGGTGTAGCCAATGCTGGGGATTCCCTTAGTAACTGCCTCTCGTCGTCCGTTACCGTGGTCGGCCCCCACTGCTGCTTACTGAGGAAGTCCGCAAAGACTTTGTGATTTTCCGACCATGGTACCAGTGTTCCGTTGCGTTTTAGCCTGGATTTGCGCTCCCGGAATCCTTTTTGAACGATTTCACTATGCGCCAAAGTGACGTGTGTGATTCTGCGTTCGCCTGCGAAACCTTGTTGCGTAGCCATTGCCTTTTGTGCTTGCGGCCTTGGTTTTCAGCTTTTTGTATTGTAGGTCTCGATTGCTTCTTTAGCGTGCGCCGCCCTAAGTCGCTTGGCTGCTTGTAGTTCCTGCGCTGGTTCCGGAGTGATCCACGGATGTCTAGGGCGTTTTGCAAGAAGCGGAATGGTTTGTTTTTCGGCTTCTAGCAGTGCATCTACGATAGACTGTGGGTTGATGGGGGCGGTTGGGGTCGGGGCCTGTTCCGTAGCATCTAAGTGTGCTGGGGTACACATGGAGAGATGCTGTGCCTGCCTCCTTGCGGGGTAGCCTGCGTCTTGCCTTGTTCTGCCAGTTTATCAGCCTGTGTGTTACCTGCATTGCCGCGGTGTCCCTTGACCCAGTTCCATCGGACTGTGGTTGTGCGTTGAAGGTTTTGTGGCGTTTGGCTTTGAATTTGCCCGTGACCATGCGCGCGGCCCATTGGCTGTCATAATGCAAAGTGACTTGGGACGGCGGTGTACTTAATGCAAGTATATATAGTGCGGCCTCCATCCACGCCGTAAGCTCACCCGTGTTGTTGCTGCCTACAGTTGCTCCTAGATAAAAGGCGGAGTACTCGTCGGTTTCCACTGGACCGCAGGCTTCGGCCGTCCAATCGTCTTGGTCTTCGATGTACACACCCCACCCTGCTGGAGTGACGCTAGAACATCTGCCGCCTGAGCCTGATCCGTCTGTGTAGATGTCCCAATGAGAACCCGACGCTATTGCAGGGGGAGATGCATCCGTGAGGTTGAGGTGTTGCTTGGCTACTTGGCTAAAGGCTTTACGCATGTTGTCGTCTATGGCGGAGTAATCGTACTTGGGTGGCGGGACATGCCTAGGCATACGACCTGAAAGCTTCACCCTGAGTTTAAGTGTCAGGAGATAATGGTCACTAGGGAACCCCGTGTAATGTTGAGCCCAGCATTTGCGCACTGTCGGAAGCCATTTGCGAGAAGTAACACATCTGTCTAAGCTCTGAAATCTGTAGGGGTCTATTTGCGGTTTAGCCAATGCTGCTGGTGGCAGCGTGTCGGCTCCCAGGTATTGACGGATGTCTGCTACAATTTGCAGCTGGTCGTCTTCGGATAGCGGTGTAGCCTGAAATTTATCCCACAAGTGTAACCATCCAAGAGGGTCTAGGATAAACTGATTCCACGATTCCGGGGGTGGATGTTCGTCCCTATAGGTAACATGCTTCAAAAGGTTAGATTGTTTGAAGCTAAGAACGTCTACTCCCGCGTTTCCCTGCAACAGTTGTGTGTAGTAGTGTCGGTTGGAGCCTTGCTGTTGCTTAATTGCCTCCAAACCCTTGCCATATACATGTGGGCCCAGGATATTGTGCTCTGAGAGAAACCTACCCTGGAGTCGCACATTAAAATCGCCTAAGATGTAGTAGGACTCCGGTTGAAGGATTTTAGCTATGGCATCCTCTAGCTTCTGCCAGAAAGGCGCTTTCCTAACCTCGTCGTCTGATTTGTCGTGGGGGGCATACACACCGAACAGATGAACGTCACCCGATCTGCAGGCCAACACGATTTCGAGGATTCTGGAGGAATGTTGGATGACTGTCTTAAGATGCGGTATGATTTTGGGGGTGAGAACGGCTGTAACGCCTGACCATTTGTCTTTAGCGTTACCGTTGATTATGAACAAGTGAGCCTCTGATTGGAAGGTGTAGTAAGATTTGGCGTGGGTTTCCGTTAGAAAAAGTACATGGAGCTGCTTTTCCTTGATAAGGCTAAGTACTTCCTGGTGTTTGAATAACTCAGCCATTCCCTGCACATTTTGCGTCCCCACAGAAAGAGTTTCACCATAAGCTATGGGCGGAGTAGCCAGCTTTAATTTATGGTGTGGGTCTCTTTTGCGGGGGTGGGACTGTTCTAAAACTAGTCTCCTAAAAAGCTTTGCCCTCGTGTTTTTGTCGCACCTTTGAGCTGCTTTCAAGGGATTCCCCTGGGACACCAGAGGCCTTCCCAAAGCCTGTGGCGGTTAATCCCCCCTGAGAGCCGGCGCCACTGCCTGTATAGGCGACGTCGTTGGCACCTAGCTCTGGAACCTCGGCCTTTGGGGGGGGGTATTCAGGGGAAGTTGAGGTTTGCACTCTTCGTTTGTCACCGAGGTTACACCCGGCGTGCCTCGTTGAGGCGGTGCTGGACTATTAGCGGATGCGACTAGAGGGGCAGGGCTTCGTTCTACGCCTAGAGCGGTAGATTTTCTGCCCTGTGGCAGTGAGAATTTCAACCCGGTCGCCTGTGCGCTGAGCGCGTGAGGTGGGCTGGAGTCGGGGTGGGGTGAAATCGGCGGTGTAGCCTGATGTGCGCATTCCTAGCAGCGCGCTTCTAGAGAGTTTGATACGCTGCTCGAAGAGATCTTCTATATTCTTCGCGTTGTGTTCTTCCTCTTTATTACCGAACAACGCATGCATTACAGAATTACGTGCTCTCTGGGTGACTAGAAGAAAACCTGCGCAGTACCCGCGCGCTATCCCCTGCGTGCCGGCACTGCGATAAATGGCTATTTTGTATGTGGCTAGCACGAGGCGGTGTACTCCGTGAAGGCTGCCGCTAATGAGCAAAGCGTCCAAAAGAACCAATGAGCAAAGCGTCCAAAAGAACCAGGGGGTCTCCTACGTCTGCGTCCTCTATGCTGGCTTCTCCTGACTGGGCTTCGGTTCCATCCTAGGCTTTCGTGATTTACGTGTGGGGTAGCCTTGTGATATCGCACCTGGCTGGCCTCCCTGGCGCGGTGTAACCGTTGGAGAAAATGTATTTCGGCTGTTCCTCGCCGGCTCAAGCTCCATGCCCCACAGAAGAAAGTTTCAAAGGGTGGGCTTTGAAGCGAGCCAGGCGGGCTAGCCAATTTACCCTGTAAAATCCGCGTCCGATCGTCAGCGAGCCTTGGTCTCGAAAAAGTGCACGTCGAGAGACCGTCTTGAGAAAATTCAACAGCTTGGCTAACGACCAGGGCGGTGTAGCCTCGTGGGGGTGGGCCACCGCAGCCTCTAAAAAGGGAAACGAGAAAAGTGGTAAACCTTCAGTGCTCATCCTCCTCTTCCGTGCCGCGACCTTTGCCCTTAGCTTTGGCACCGGCGGGAATAAAAGGAGGAGGCATGCTACTGGCAGCAGCTGCTGCCATTGGCGGTTTACCCCCAAACGTGGAAATCTTATAATCTCCTACTTTCTGGTCCGGCTGATTCTGTTTGTCGCACAGCTCTTCCCAGGAAAATGTCCACTGGCATCACATACATGGGGATGGGGAACGGATTGGAGTCACTGCTATGGATAAGCGGTGTACTCCAGTGCCTGGCACTTTGGCCAAGCTGCACGCCCTTACCGGATCCTTTGGACTCCTTGAGGGCCTTCTCAAAAAGTTCCTTGTCGGCCTTGTCCATCTCCAGCTGGATTCCGTAAGCAACTTCGCTCCAGCAGTTCTCCCAGAGGGTGTCTTCCAAGGCTGGGGCTGGCGGTTTACTCTGGATGATGGTGTGGACATCCCGAGTAATCTCCAGCCGCTTTGGGAATTCTAGTCTATGCTACTCTGCATGGCGTCCTTGTTGGTGTCATCGGGCTTGCCTTCGGACAGGGTGGTCCCTGGCGTTGCGGGGCTTACTTTTGGATGGAGTTGATCATCAGGGTTACAGGATTTGATGTCTCATGGGTTCACGCAAGCTCCGAGACCCGCTCACGGACGGCAGCTTTGGCTTTCGCCAGGCCTGTCCTCAGAGCAGCGCTGTAAGCGCGCAGGGCCTTCTTCTTTGTGCCGGGCTTGCGCTTGCGGCCGTGGATGGCGCCCCCTCGCTGGTGGCGCATGTTCTGCCGATTTGTCAAGGTGGTCTTCATGGCGCCGGGCCTTGGGGTGACACATGGGCTAACTGTGGGATATGACTGGATTTAAGGTTTAGGGTTTAGGGTTTAGGGGTTTAGGGGTTTAGGGGCTTAGGGGATTTAAGGTTTAGGGTTTAGGGGTTTAGGGGTTTAGGGGCTTAGGGGCTTAGGGGCTTAGGGGATTTAAGGTTTAGGGTTTAGGGTTTAGGGGTTTAGGGGCTTAGGGGATTTAAGGTGTAGGGTTCAGGGTTTAGGGGTTTAGGGGCTTAGGGGATTTAAGGTTTAGGGTTTAGGGGTTTAGGGGTTTAGCGGCTTAGGGGATTTAAGGTTTAGGGTTTAGGGTTTCGGGGTTTAGGGGTTTAGGGGCTTAGGGGATTTAAGGTTTAGGGTTTAGGGTTTAGGGCTGAACGCCTGGGCTTGAGAGGGTGGTTTTGCGGTTTCTGGCGATCGGGTTGGGATTTGGGTCTGCCGGAAGATTAGGATTTACTTTTCCGTGAATTGAGAAAGTTTGCTTGACTTCAGAACGACGTATAACTACTCAGAAAACACTCTTTGCCAGTATTCCAATAACCATCCCCAGACATCCTTTTACCTACTAGCGCAACCATTTGGAGAACCTTACAATCCCCAAGTATCAAGCAAGATGAATGAAAAAGCAGTGAAGCCACGACCCCGAACAGAGACGCCCAACACTGCTTCAAAACTATGACCGTCCAAAGGAGGCCTGGAACCAGAAAGTTGAAGCCACTTTAAAAAGTCATAACGACAGTAGTGATGACAACGACGGTGATTGCAGAATGAACAACAAGTGACCTTCCAACCTTTTTCCTTCTCCTCGGTTTTAATCAGGATAAACCCTAAACCCTAAACCCTGAACCCTAAACCCCTAAACCCTAAACCCCTAAACCCTAAACCCCTAAACCCTAAACCCCTAAAACCCCTAAACCCCTAAACCCTAAACCGGGGCACACCACAAAGGATCCTAGACAAGAACCTACACTCTGGAACTTCTCAACCCTTAGGGAGCGAGTCGAAACGCCTAACAAGTTTAGGGTTTAGGGTTCAGGGGTTTAGGGTTTAGGGTTTAGGGGTTTAGGGTTTAGGGGTTTAGGGTTTAGGGGATTAGGGTTTAGGGGTTTAGGGTTTAGGGTTTAGGGTTCAGGGTTCAGGGTTTAGGGTTTAGGGTTTAGGGGTTTAGGGTTTAGGGTTTCAATGCCCGGGCTGCTCAGCCACTCAGAAAGGACCCTCCTAAAGCCCGGCGAAGCCCTACAGTCCTGTGTAGACACAGTCCGACCCCNCCCCCCTCCCGCCCCCCCTACCCCCCCCAAGGGGCGCTATGAGTTTAGGAAGCCCTTTTAGAACCTTACCCCTTCAGTACCCCTACACCCTTAGCCAGACCACTTGCTACCCTCACCCCAAGTATCACGACCCTTCTGGAACCAGGCCCTAATCCCAGAATCCCCTAATCCCCAAACCCTAAACCCTAAACCATAAACCCTAAACCCCTAGATCCTAAACCCCTAAACCCCAAAACTCCTGAACCCCTAAATCCCTAAACCCTTAAACCCTAAACCCCTAAACCCCAAAACCCCAAAACTCCTAAAGCCCTAAACCCCAAAACTCCTGAACCCCTAAATCCCTAAACCCTGAACCCCCCCTACAGCCCCGATCCAAAATCCATGTCCGTCGCGCTGCGCTCCCCACCGGGGCCACGAGTTTGCTCAGAGGCCGCAGCTCGACATTCGCCGGAGTCGAGACCTGGGGCACCGGGGTTTAGGCGTTTAGAGGTTTAGGGGTTTAGGGTTTATGGGTTTAGGGTTTAGGGCTTAGGGGTTTAGGGGTGTAGGGGTGTAGGGGTGTAGGGGTGTAGGGGTTTAGGGGTGTTTAGGGGTTTAGGGGTTTAGGGGTTTAGGGGTTTAGGGGTTTAGGGGATTAGGGATTAGGGATTAGGGGTTTAGGGTTTAGGGGTTCGCTTCGGGCGCCGTCTTGATTCCCAAACCCTAAACCTTGAACCCTTTTCAATCGTATGATCTAGGGGCCTTAATAATTAGAGTAGGGTTTTGGGGCGGATCGGACAAACGTCTGAGGCGAACAAAGGCTAAGATGTCTTGTGCATCCAGAGAATGTGTAGCTGCTTGTGAGCAACACTAAGCGTGATGCAACCTATCTCGCCGACAGGGTGATCAAACAGTGATGTGATATGGTACTCAGTCTCGTGCGGAAACGCACGATGATCAATGCCTATGTGGTTAAGACCACACCAGGCACACATAAGCAACACAAAGATTGTGTGCTTGACAATGCGGTCATGTTCGTAGTCTGCCGCCATGTCNTGCGGAAACGCACGATGATCAATGCCTATGTGGTTAAGACCACACCAGGCACACATAAGCAACACAAAGATTGTGTGCTTGACAATGCGGTCATGTTCGTAGTCTGCCGCCATGTCGCGACCTAAAAGAAGGCCCGAACTACGACGGAGACTAACAGCCCAAACCTCGAGAAGGTCGAGACCGCGCTTGAGCCAGAATAGGGTTTTGGGGCCCATTATACTATAGTTATAATAAGGAACCCCCAGAATAGTATTGGTAATTATTAAGGCCCCTATAGTATGATCTTCTGCTTCTGGCTCCTGAGTTGGAGTTGTGGTTTCCGGCCTGGGGGGCTTGGGTTGTAAGAAGGTTGGCGCTGTCGGCTTTCAAGACTTCGGGTATAGGGACCTCAACCCCTAAACTACGGTTTTAGGAGTTTTTCAGAAGTTTCGGGCAACAGCTTTGCCTCCATCTGCTTAGAGCTTCGTGGTCGAGTTCCTTGCAGGAGTGTGTAGGGTGGTAGGGTTAAGCGGTTAGCGTTTAGGACCTACCCTGAACCCTAAAACCCGTTCAGCTGGATTCCCGGGAAAGCCGACGATGAGATCCCCGCAAGGATGGCTGAGCACAAAAGTGCTGAGGCCACCCTGGAGTTAGTTGGCTGCTGTGTGTAGACTACGCATTGGTAGCACAGCAGAAAAGCTTCTCCTGAACCCGGAACCCTGAACCCAAAACCCAACACCCTAAACCCTAACCGAGGGGAGTTAGTCGGAAGAGGAGCTGGAAGCAGACCCCGTCCGTGTAAGATTTGATGTCTAGGCGTTCAAGCAGGTTCTGGGCCGTTTCTAGGTGCGAACGTGTTAAAACCCCCAGAGCCTTACCCCTAAAATACTGAAACCAACCCTAAGCCCCCAAATCCCAAAAAACTAAACCCCACACCCCGAAACCTTATACTGCCCTATAATGTCTGATAGATCCCTCTACTAAACAGGATTCTACACACCCCCAAAAAACAAAATCGAAAACACAAAAAACACTGACTGCCGAGGCAGGGGCTGCATTTCACCGTCGCAGGGCTCGGGCGTGAACTCGAAGTAGAAGTTGTCGAACCTCGGGGCTTCTAGCATATTGGCCTCAATCATTAGAAGAGGGTTATACAGTATAATATTAATAATAAGGAACCCTAAGGAATCATGTCGGTAATTATTTAGGGTCCTATAGTCGGGCTTCAGGGTTCAGGCTTTAGGGTTCCTCGGGGCTTCTAGGGGTCTAGGCTTGCATCTACCGAAGGGCTATAGGATTCAAGGTAGAACTCTGATAAGCTCCTGAAGCCCAAAAAAGCCCTAAACCCTAAACCTTCCCTAAACACAAAACCCTGAACTCTAAACCCTCCCTCAACACAACAACCCTAAACCCTAATCGAAGATTCCGTGTAAGCCTGCTTTGGAGATCTTTCTGGGCGATGCTGCGTTCCAGGGTTGTTGTGTCGATGCGCCTGGTGTTTGTAGCCTGAAGAAGTCGATTATTGCGAAGTGTGCCGGATTTTGCCAAGGGGGGAAGAGAGAGAGAGAGAGAGAGAGAGAGAGAGAGCGAGGGAGAGAGAGAGAGAGAGAGAGGTCCCCTCTACCAATGCTGGGATCGCCGACTTTGGAGGCACCGTGGCGAAGTCGAAGTGGTTGTACACCTGAGCCAGTCAAAAAAGGGCTCCACTATCAGGCTTTTAGGCTGTTCGGAGAGACTCCATGTACATATGCATGTATGCATGTATGTATGTATGTATATACAACCATCTAATCATAAGAGTATCAACAACAATCATGAACCTTAGGGAATACCACAACTGGTGAAGTAGTGCTTTGCATGGTTGCCTTGGCTCTTTTGCTTTTGGAAACCGGCCTTCTTGCAGTTGGATCAGACCCGCCTACACCACTTAATAGCATGCATGCATGCACACGTATATTCATTCATGCATACATGCAGCAAACACATACATCCGTACATCCAGCAAATGCACACATGCATGCACTCACGCATACATAACTATATACCTACACATCTACATACCCATATATCGTCACACCTGCTTACATGTATCCACGTAACCATGTATCCAAGCTTCCATGTACGTACCTGTGTATGTATGTACGTATGTATGTATGGCTGTAGGTAGGTAGGTAGTACGTAGGTGGGCATGTATGCATTTAGGTATGTAGGTAGGCAGGTATGAATATGTGCATGTATGCATGTATGCACGGTATGTATGTACGCATGGTATGTATGCATGTATGCATGTATGCATGTATGCATGTACACATGTATGCATGAGTGGATGTGTGCATGTGTGCATGCGAACAATCATGCGTACATGCATGCATGTACACATGTGTGTCTGTACCTATGTACGTAGGTATGTACGGATGTACGTCGTCACGTATACACATATGTATGCATGTACGTATGTAAGTATGTATGTGCGCATGCATGTGTGCATATGTATATCTCAATACACACACATGTATAGTTGCACGCAGGTGTGCTTGTCGTATTTGTACAGATTTGCTATAATTGCTGGCAGACCCTGTACTTGAATCCTCATGCTGAGCGTTTGCCGTCCAAAGCACACCGAATGTGTTTCTCTGCCCCGGGTGCATCGGGCACCACATGCCGTTGTCGACCTTTGGGCAGATGTCCACGACGACCTCGGATGGCTCTCGAAGAGCAATGCTCGTCGTGTCTTGGGCGGGGCTAATTTAGGGCTCCCGAGCTGCAAGACATGTTGGCAAGTCTCTGATGAACAACCCTTCCCAGCCCACTGCCCAGGGGGTCTCCACTGCACAGAGAGCCGAATAATTGGGGCGTGGCTACAGCGTTCAGGTACTCCATTCACTTGCATTCTATCTACTTTGGCACTTCAGGTTTACTACGAAAACCGATACCCCAAAGAGGAACAACCCCACTACCTTTTTCAGCTTACATTTGTCAGCGGTCCACCAATCGCTCCGGCTGACTTAGCCTTCTTTTTTGGGTGCCCAGTCTTCTGAAACTCCCATTGGGACCCGGCATACTCTGGCATACACTTCGTGGTGCGTGGGTCGTTTTTGCACGTCTTATACTCGTCTTCTAATATCTGCTTTGATGGTGGCATGCGGAACTGGATCCGGAACCATCAGTGTGATCAACAGTGTCAAGAATCAAGATCAACTTGATCTTAAGCACCTTCACACCCTAAACGCTAAACCGGGAAACCCGAACAATGACCAGGCTTTTGAGCGCTGGGGCGTTTGATGCAACAATTGTGTTAAAGAGGACCGTTTACTGACAAACTTAAGATAAGAGGCGAAACCTACCAGAAATATCATTTCGGAGAGGCTTCGGGTCTACCCATGAAAACAAGCATCGTGAGCCCCCTGCTGCCTCCAACGGTGCCAAACAACACCCAAGCCTATAACGAGTCTTGGTTCAGGGCAGTTTAAGAATAAGGTTAACGCATGTTTACAGTTTACGGTCTTGGGTTTAGAAGTTAGAATCCGTTGCCGATACCCGGAACCACGAGAATCCTCGAGACAACCATGCACAAGCCCAACGCCAAAACAGTCTCGAACGAGGTGCAGCGTGGAGATGTATTAACCTTACGTCATGCTATCATATTAGATTAAGAGGCCAAATGCAGCTCGTTAGAAGTCTTTCTTGCGCAAGGGTTATGTAATTTGGGCTCTTGATAACTCCCTAGGACTCCTCCTTGGCCAGGCAAGTGGCAAACTTGTACACCTGTCCGGGATTTTGGGGTTTGTGCAACATGGGCTCCCAGCTTCTCTATACACGCATATGGCGGTTTTATGGTTGGCTTTGCATGCCACCAGCAGCCCTTTCCTAAAGGCCACCAGGATCCGAAAAGCGTCGGGGGAGGCTGCACGCACTGCTAAACCCAACAAAGCACTAGCCAAGGAAAATTCCACCTGTTCACATGCTTCGCGTTTCGGGGCTTTGGTTTCGGGTTTTGGAGGCTCTACGACTCGGAAACCCCCAACAAAAAGTTGGATGCCACGGCTTCGAATTAAGACCTTCTAAAACCCGACATGGCTGGTCTCTATGACTGTCGGTAGTGATCTCAACATGCAAAAGCAAAAGCGGCAGCGACTACACTAGTCAACCCAGCTCTTCGCCGGTGGGCACTGTCGAGATGTCACGATGGTAACAGGATCCACAACAAGAGCTGCGAGTGCTTCAATCCGTGGCCCATGTCTATGACAAGGTCGAAATCCAATACCGACAACTGTCACAAATCTGTTTCAATTTTTCAATTCAACATACTATTCTTCGTTCGGTATGTGGCCAGATTAGTGGTGAGAACATGAGCAAGTGGCATAGCCCTGTGCTTTAACACAGCCCAACTTCACACGCGTCTTCGAACGTACAAGCCCCAGGCCGTGGCCTTTCAAGCTGGACTGCAAGCCGCAAGTGTCATGAGCGTGAACGAAACATTCGACTGCCATGTCACACGTCTCGGAATCTGATTGCGTTCCCGTGTTCACTCAGCAAAGGAGCATGCGCCGGGAGGGGCCAGCTCGCATGTTCGCCAAAGCTGTGAAGTCTACTGTCCCCCCCACCCATAAAGTGCCTAGGTGATTCGAGTGTTTAGGGGTCAGGGTTTAGGGTGAGAGGTCGGCATGATTAGCACCCCCCAGCCACAAGCAACACATGAACGTACTGGGCGGTTGGTTCCTGTTGTTAAGACCACCGGCAAACCACCGAAAGACCACCAGGGTACCAACCCTGTTGGTCCCGTATCCCATCGAATGCTGAAACCAAGGCCATTTTTGGAGGAGGTTTCGCGGTTCTATACGGGTTCCAGTAGGGTTGATAGAGGGACTTCAATAGTTATTAAAGAGTGTTTTGTTGCAGATTGTAAATTAACATGCAACCTATCTAAGCAACCTCAACGAATTATTCAGGCTGGTATCACATGTAAAGGTTCTCCAAAGGCGGCTTTAGGGCAATTAAGAATTCGAATAGGATTTGGGGGGTATATTATACTATAATTAGTAAGGAACCCCCAAAATAGTACTGGTACTTATTAAGGAAGGCTCCCATCGTATAGTTCATGTTCAGACCTGGGTCATACAACAACTGCAATAAAGTTGGAAGTTCGTTGTCCTGATACCCCAACAACGGGCGCAGGTACGGAATAGGGTATACCGGCCCCCATCATCTTTCTTCAAGCTTTCGATTGTATGGCACTGACATGCATTTACTGCAAGCATTCGAACCCTAAACCTGAAGCCCAAGAAATCGAACCCTGAAACCCTTACTCTACATTCAATGTGCGAAGCCGCAGTACGGAGGGTTTAAGGCTTAGCCGACATATGGGGGGGAAGTCGCGAAAATTTTGCTTGCAGTACAATTCGAGAATAAAGGACCATTAATGAATCATGTTGCTGATTATTTAATCCTCCAGCAGTAAGCCCGAAACACCCGTTCTGAAACCCATATGTAACCTTTCAAGGTGCCCTTAAAGGCACCCTTAAAGGAAACCTTGCAGGAACCCTTGTGTAACCCTGGCCCCGTTAAAGGAACCCTTCAGGGAACCCCTGAAACCCTAACCTCAAAAGCCCCAGAAACCCCTAAACGCAAAAACCCTGAACCCTAAACCCTGAAGCCCTAAACCCTAAGCCCTAATCCCTGAAGCCTGAAGCCCTAAACCCTGAAGCCCTAAACCCTAAGTCCTAATCCCTGAAGCCTGCAGCCCCAAACCCTAAACCCGGAAGCCAGCCTAGAGCCTTCCCAGAAAGCCGCGACCTTCTGGAAAATCTCGGCGTCTGCAGGGGTCCACACATGAAAGCCCCTGGGGAGCTGTCGGATGAACCTGGTGTTCAGGGTTTAGGGTTTAGGGCTTCAGGGATTAGGGTTTAGGGTTTAGGTTTTAGGGCTTCAGGGTTTAGGGTTTAGGGTTCAGGGTTTAGCGTTTAGGGCTTCAGGATTTAGGGTTTACAGGGTACTCTAGTTTTAGGGTTTAGGGTCAAAACGAGGTGTTGTGGTGCACCATAATATCAATGTGCCTGGAGGCTTCCAATGTGTTCGCTTCAGGGATTGGAGGCTTTGCGGCATGTCCATCAATTGTCAAACAGCTTTGCTGTAAGGATCGTGCTGCTTAGGAATTTTGCCTGCTTCGAACAAGCAAAGCACATCGGCTGCGCTTTACTGTTGCGATCCTTTCGAGTCGAGTTTAAGCCGATACCTGGGTGTTACAACGACCCGGTTTAGGCCCAGAGACTCCAAAACCCCTTATTTAAGGAATATACCTTAAATTACAAAAGGATCCCCAATATGATTTAAGGAATATTCCGTACTTAAGGGGTTTTGGAGTCTCTGGGGGGTTGTCTTAGGCTTGATGTCTTGCAGGCTTCCAAAGACCTAGCATCCACCTGAACCTTAAAAACCTAGATCCTAGCAGTAAACGCTGAAATCTAAACCCCCAACCGTAAACCCTTAAACCCTAAACCCTAAACACCAAAACCCAAACCCCTAAACCCTATAATGGCCTATAGTACCCTGTAGATCCCTTTAAAGGAACCCCTTAATTCAGGACAAGGAGCCTGCCCTTGCCACAAGAACCGCAGCCCATGGAAGCCTCGGGGCCAGAAATGTCAACTGCTTTTGTAAGGACTACACCCAAATATAGGAAATAACTACCTATACTATTCTATTCTTATTTTACTTACAGTATAATTATAGGGGCTTATAAATAACTACCTATACTATTTTAGGGGCTTCTTATAGTATAGTGGCCCCAAACCCCTAGTCTAATTGCGGTGGTTTCGTCTGCAATTTACGGCTTCGGGTTCTCAGGGTTCTTACTAAAGTTCTGTTCTTCAGTGTAATTAGGGCGTCTTCTGAGGTGCAGGGTTGTCGGGTATGGCATGGCTTTGGTGTTGAGTTCTTGATGAGGATTGAGGAATTCCCAGAGAGCCCAATACCCTTTAATTAAGGAATATCGCTTAAATTATATAGGGCCTCATATTATGATTTAAGCTATATTCCTTAATTCCCTTATAGAACCCTAGAACCCTATACCCTTATAGATCCCTTTAAGGAGCCCTTTAAGGAACCCTTATTGGGCTCTCTGGGAACCACCAAGCTTCAGAGTTTGGGGGCTCTTCGAGGCCTCTGGAGGCTGGGTGCTTAAGGCGTAGACTTCAGGCTGTTAGGCCTGTGCGTGTGATTTCGAGCTTCAAATTTGTGTTAGGGGTGGGGGGAGGGGGCGCTATCTTACTCATGTGTATAATATATATATATATGTATGGAAAGAGAGAGAGTGAGAGAGAGAGAGAGAGACAGAGAGAGACAAAGAGAGAGAGAGAGAGACTGAGACTGAGACTGAGACTGAGACTGAGACTGAGAGAAGAAGAAGGGCAGCTTGCACCGCAGCCGTTTTCGGGCTGTAGAAATCTCCAGGAAGACTCACAATGAGCGGGACAGGGCTTCGGGCAAACTGGTACTTAACATCGGGGCCTGAATAACTGGAGTGGAATTTGGGGTGATAAAACACTATATTTACGACAAGGAGCCTAAGGAATAGTATGGATAAGTATTCGGGTGCGGCCTTTTTGGGAGCCATGTTACTTTGCATACCGAAAAGTTAGCGCATGCGTCCAACATGCTTGCTATGATCATTTTGTAGTGATTACCCTTAACATCGTGATCATTTTCATCATCACCATCATCATCATCGTACTCTTCTTTATTGTCATCAGCATCATCATATTATGCTTCATCTTCGTCGTCATCATCATCTTAGCCATCGTCTTCATCATCTACATCGTCATCATCATCATCATCATCATCGCCATCACCATATCCTTAAGCATCATTTTGTGCAAAAACAACATAAATGCTGTAAATACAATGGTTTGAGCATGCTCGCACAAGGCATGAATGCTTGTCACAGTGCGTCTTGTTCCAGAAACTTGAAACGTCAAACACCCTGCTGCAATATGATGTGTACTATGCAGTAAATTTCAGCATTTTGACCATCTCGGACAAGGCATGAACTATTGTAGCAGTGCGTCTTCGAACAGCCTCCTGCAATATGTTGCATAACATGGACCCCCTCCCCAACCCCATGGAATCATCCGGAATGTCCTGAAAATGAAAGAGGGCACCCTGTGTGCCCGCCGCCAACGTCTCATGCCCCTACATTACCCGCAAGGTGGCTGCAGCTTTGCTGGGGTTCGAGCTTTGCCTTTCCTTATAGACCCCTACACTCTAAACCCTAAACCCTAAACCCTAAACCCGACGCTGAGGTTGAATGTTTCATGTTTAGGGCCTTGGGGCCTTAGAGCCTTCGGGCATCACGGTTCTGCATTTCGGAGTTAACACGGCTGTAGAGGGCCATGAGGCTCTCAACAATTCCGGTTCCCAGGCTTAGGGCTCTGATGGTGAAGAAGGGCTTTACAGACTTGCTGTGGTCATAACTTACTGTCAGTATATAAGCCTCGCAACGTAACCGCAGGCTTACGTGGCAGCTCGAGCGGACTTAGTTAAATGAAGGTGTGAAACCGAAATTGTGGTTCCCACCGCCTACCTCCGCACAGCTTCCCGACTCCGTGATCCTTTTGAGTCAAGAGGCCGTCGCACCCCCACCGCCATTGCGGTTGCACCAGCAGCAGCCGTCCTGCACCAAAGCATAAACTCTCAAAAACGGGCCTCAATAAGTAGAATAGGCTTTTGGGGCCCATTATACTATAATTATAGTAAAAAGCCCCCAAGATAGTATAGGTAATTCTTTAGGCCCCTGTAGGAAACGTGAAAAACCCGGGCTCTCCAGAGGGTGCAGGGTTCCGATCGAAAGTGAAGGCAAGGAGGATGCCGGCTTTCACGTTGAAGGCTTCAGGGGTTCTGTGGGCTTTGGGGCTTCTGGGGGGTGTGGGGGTTCTAGGGTTTGTGGGGTTTAGGGGTTTGGGGGTTCTAGGGTTTAGGGCTTGGCGTTTGGGGTTGTGGGGTTCTAGGGATTAGGGTTTGGGGGTTTGGGGGTTGCTGGAGCAAGAGCTTTGGGGCCCTAGGAACTACTGGCTGGTTCAGTAGGGGAAATCCGGAATCACGAAAGCCAAACCCCGTCGAAGGCCTGCATCGCTTGAGCACTGGCCACGGCCAGGTAGTCTGTGCCTCGGAGCTTTGTTGAGGATTTGAGTTACCATAATAAGGAAACCACAGTATTTACTATAGCTCCCCATTACTGGAACTTAGAAGCTTTAGGGTGTACCTGGGACCTTCGGTCCTTCACTGCTGTACGGTGGCCTAGGGCTCTATTCAGTTGCTAAGTCCAGGGACCCATGGTTAAAGGGTCCTTGAGTTTGTAAGTTTGAGGTTTTTGGACAGGGTTTAGGGGTTCGGGTTTAGGGTTCAAGGGTTTGGGTTTAGGGTTTAGGGTTTAAGGGTTAGGGTTATGGGGTAGGCTCACGAAGAAAGAGTTATTGGGACGTCTGCTGTTGCTTCGGCTTTCGATGGTCTTTCCGAAGCGCTTGAGTTCATGTCATAGGGCCTCAACCCCAAACCCCGAGTGCTACGCACCCGAAGCCTCAAACCCCGAAAGCGCTCAATCCCTGAACCCCTGACCTCTGATAGAACCCAGTGGATCCCGTACAGGTCCTTTAAAGGAACCTAAGCGCCCCCATGGTCCTACCTGTATACGATGTGGGGAGCGTCAGTACGCTCATGAGGGTATAAGAGCTGAAGTATCACCTGCAAAGGATCATCCAGAAGAGGCAAAGGCCTTAAACCATGAAGCCAGAGGCAGGAAGAAGCTCGACAAGCACAGGTTTACTGTTTAGGGTTTAGTAAGTATTTCGGGTAAAAGGTTGAGGGTTTACTTAGAGGCCCAGGGGACTTAGTAAGTAGGTTGTAAGTAGAGTTATAAGTACTCTAAATGGAGTTACCCCAATTATAACCCTACTTATAACCGGCTTACTAAGTCCCCTGGGCCTCCAAGTAGGGCTTTTTCGGGGTTCAGGGGCTTGCGGCTCAGATTTTCGTGCTTAAAGTTCGGGCTCAGGGCCTCCCCCACCCGTTCTCAACCGGGGTTTAGGGTTTAGGGTTTAGGGACACATATCGGGCCTAGTTTCGAACAGGGTCTTGGAGCATACTGTGCAAGGGCATGTCGGTTTTGCGCGTTTACGTCATGTCGCCGCCAAGAACAACAACAAGGGCCGGAAGGAACACTAGTCCGACCTCTATATCACATCAACCCTCGACCCCAAACCCTTATGAATACCGCAGCAGTAGACCCTGGCCCTACTACCCAAACCCTAACCCCGAAAACCTGAAGCGCACAAACCTCTCAAACCTTAGCCTTGAAAATCCTAAACCCTTGTGAATCCCTAAAACCTAAACCCTAAGCCCTACTTAATCCCTAAACCTTAGACCCTAAACCCTATTTAATCCCTAAACCTTAGACCCTAAACCCTATTTAATCCCTAAACCCTAAACCCTAGACCCTAACATCCATCTTAAAAAGGCTGCACCTTGAACCAGCGCCGCGCTGTCGAGGCCGCAGGAGGTATGTGGGTTGGTTCCATAGCGGGTCGATGTGGCCATGAACCTGGGCTTCGGGTTTAGGGCTTAGGGATTAGGGTGCAGGGTTTTGGGCTTAGGGTTTAGGGTGTAGGGCTTTAGGGCTCAGGGTGTAGGGCTTAGGGCTTAGGGTTTAGGTGTTAGGGCTTAGGGTGTAGGGTGGTGCTCGGAGAGCCCATAACAACAAGAAAAGCTAACCCTAAACCCTAAAGCAGAAAGGCCAGGTAATGATTCATAAGAAATTAGAATGTACAGAGCTTTTTTGGTTGGTATAATGCTTTATAGATCCCGTGATCTAGATTTGGGGCGTTTGGCTTTGAAGTTCAAGGATCAAAGCTGGAAAGCTTTGAAGGGACAACCAAAACACGGCTCCGGGCTATATCGGCAACCAACTAGGCACCCCCGCTCTACGCCGTAGTTGAAGTCCCACAGCTCATAATTTGATGTAGGGGCCTGAATAATTAGAATAGGGTTTTGAGGCCCATTTTTCTAGGCCCCTATAGTATCCTAGATCCTGCAGGCCCTAAACCCCAAACCCTGAACCATGCGCCTGAAGCCATGCGCGCGGGGCGGCGCAGCCCAGCCCGCCTTCGACATGTTCTCGGCCTCAAGCGGAAAAGTCCCTTCTCCGCTCGCTGCTGGTTTCTGTCGGTTCCCAGGATTTGTGTGAATAGGTTTTTATGCTTTTCGGTTTCAATTACACTCTGCAAGGCTTGCAGAAGGCCTTTATCAGGTTTCCGCTTCATTGACACAGGGCTTCTCCTAATGAGCTTCAACGGATCTATGACACAAGTGCTGGCGGGGTTAACTTGGGTACTGCCTCCAGCCTGTAACAGGCTAAGTCTATGCAAGGGGTCAGAATGGCTATATTCTAAGTATTTGGGTGCCGAGAGCCCGACCACTGACTAAAGAACATGCACCGAACTACGTACGTCTTCTTTGCTACATCAAGCAACCTACGTTGGCATTTAACACCCCATGACACAAATCGTACGCATGAGCCTTTTAGAAACAACCCTGTAATAGAAAAAGTCAACTGTCCCAATGGCCTACATTGGCCTAGGTAGAGTCTTGTGAATCTAACACCACGCCCTACACCCTAAACTTCAAAAAACCTTCAATCCCCCTCCGCAAAATTGTGTCTACACTGGTGTCCATGATTTCGACTGAGAATGGCCTATGTGAAATCCAGGCTGGCAAAGCAGCCTCAAAGTGTGAAACCCACAACCCTAAACCCTAAGCCCTAAACCCTACCTAAACCCTAAACCCTAAACCCGCAACGACCCCCAAGGCCCCACACCCAGAGAACCTGAACTCGCAATCCCCCCCTAAAACCCCTACACCCAGAGAGCCCAATACCCCTTAATTCAGGAATATACCTAGGGTTACTTTAAAGGATCCTTAAAGGGATCTATAGGGTTTAGGGTTTAAGGGAGCCCAATACCCCTTAATTCAGGAATATTGCCTAAATTATATAGGGCTTCATATTATGATTTAAGGTATATTCCTTAAGGGGTATTGGGCTCTCTGGGCCTCCGTGCTATCGTACCCTTCATACAGGCAGCCTTTCTGGAACCCATGAAAAGGATCCCAGGCTCCTAGTTGAAATGAAACCTCTTCAAGGAAACCCCAGACACTTAACTATTCCAGGGTTTCGGGTTTCGGGTTCAGCGTTTCGGGTTAGGGAGGGCCTTAGCAAGCAGAGTGGGCTTCTGGGAGGTATATTATAGCACATATATTGGGAAGCCCAGAACCTAACATCAGAAACCCTGGTCTAATCCCCTAAAATAAGAGCCCAAGCGCTGCCATCTCCGTCGCGTTCCAGCGCCAGTCGCCTCGCAAAACTCGTCTCACAGACCAGACAGACAGGCTGTGGCGTGAGGGCCCAGGGCTTGTGGGCTTTGGGGCCTAGATTTAGGCCTTCTTAAGTGTTTAGGGTTTAGGGTTTAGAGTTTTGAGGTTGAGGGCTTTCGGGCTTGAGGGTTTCGGGTCGGTCGCGGCTTTAGGCTTTGGGGTTCTGGTGCTGTAGGGTGTAAGGCTTCAGGGCTTTCAGGGCTTTCAGGGCTTTAGGGTTTTGAATTAGGGCTTTGGGGTTTAAGGTTTCGGGGCTCCAGGGTCTAAGGGATTTATGTTAGGGTTTGAGGCTTTGAGGCTTGTAGGGCCTTGGGGTCTTGAGGTTTAGGGTTTGGGGGTCTTAGGGATTCGTACTTGGACTTCTTGTCTCAAGTTCACCAAACTATGAGCTTTTTATGTTGTTGCCAGTATGGACAATGCGGGATACCGTGCAAGCAGTGTCACTAGTTAGGCCTCAGGGGTTAAGCGTGTTAAGGTCAAAGCCCTGCGCTCGAAGCAGGTCATGATTTCGGGGTCAAGCCCTGAGGAAGGCTAAGGGAGTGGAACGAACAAAATTCACTGAAAATGGCTTGAGCCGAAGCCTTGAGGAAAGAGGGATGGCAGTTTTGAGGCTTGGTTGAGGGCCCAGGGTTAACGGTTGAGGGGTTCGGCTGTAGGGCTGTGGGTTTGCCGGGCTGCGTGAAATTTGGTGACGATGGCTTGAGGGAACTTTCAGGAGTATCACATCACAAGCAACCAAGAAGACTTCACGAAGACGAAACCTCAAAAACTGCTTTCTGACGTCTGGGTATTGGAGTGACTTAGTTTCAACGGCTGCGAAGGTTGCATGATGGTTGCTCGTTGAGCCCCAAATAAGCGTCCGTACATAAGGGATCCAAGATACCACCTACTCTTCGCCTACCTGTCTGGATTGGGATGTGTGGTAGAGCCCCTGCTGTAAATCGCACTCACCGAGAGATGTAAACCTTCAACGTAGGTACTCCTCTGAGCCCTGAGCCCTAAACCTTAATCCCTCAACTCTGAACCCTAAACCCTAAACCCTAAACCCTTAAACCGTGGCAAAGCATGAAACCCTAGACCTTGGACCGTAGAGCCTCCAGGCCCCTTACTGTAGCCCCAACTGCGTCACTGGCGGCCCAAAGCCAAACAAAGGTCGATAAAGGAGCCCCGGAAGCAGCCCCTAAAGCAGGCAGTAAAATCCCTTAAGGGTTCCGAAACGGGATCCTAAACTGTAATGGTTGTTAGCGAAAAATAGGGGGTACCTTAGGGTTCCTTTACAGGGTTACTAAAAGGGTACTAGAAGGATCCCTTTAAAGGGGTCTAAGGGATGTATAGAGTTTCCAGATTGGGGGTCTATATACGGTTTCAGCGAATATACGAGCCTGTCTTATTAGAGTGGTGCCAGGGTTTTGCAAGGGTCTGTAATGGTTCTATAATGAGCCTTAATATGTCATTGCTTAGGGCTTCAAACAGGGACCTCAATCATTACAGTAGGGTTTTGGTACCGTGTACTCTAAACTTTTCAGAACTATGAGGTCGTAAAAATGCGAAATATTCAGACCCCTATTTTAAAGCCATAGTAGACCCCAAACTCTCGCACCCTACAGCCTGTAGCCGCGTAGCCTTGACACTCAAAAGCCCCAAGCGCCTAAGACTGACTACACCCCTAAACCCCAAAGGCCTTCAACTCCTAAACCCCTGAATCTAAAAACCCCACGAAATCCCTAAAACCCCAATAGTACCGTTCTAGTAACCCTGACAGATCCCTCAACGGAATCCGTAAAGGATCCCTACCCTCTGAGGTGAGGTGGATCCTAAAACCCGAAAACCGTAAACCCTGAAGCCGTCTGAGGTGAGAGCCAAGTAGGTCGCCGTCTCTTTGGGCATGCGAGGCGTTTTGATGCGAGGTGTTTTGGGAGGCACGCAGGTTCCTCGGCAGTCACCCCCGAAATTTAGGGGTTTAGGGGTTTCGGTGTATTTTGAGGTGGAAGAGAGGAGTGGCTGGCATTGCTACTTGGAGGCCCTTTTGACTTAGTAAGTCTACTTAGTATCCCCCAGAAACCATATTATAATCCCCCATAACCCCCGTTAATAACCCTACTTACTAAGTCAATTGGGCCTCCAAGTATGATTATCACTACCGAAATAGTTATGACGACTGCCGCCTTTCTGTTTGGATGAACCTCCTGACTGCTAGAGGTACCTTTGGTAGAAAACTAGATCCCTTAATGGGGGGTTCCTTTAAAGTACCCTTAGTAGTATAGGGCCCCAAATTAGGGGATCTACTTTCTAGAGGTACGAGAACTAATGCTATTCTCGGTTTGTCTGTTAATCTTGCCACGCTCGTGTTGATAAACACAGGATGAATACAAATAAACTTGTTGAGGTTGTTCCGGGGAGGTGTGGATGGCCAGAATCTGCATGTCTCGTCCAGAGTCCATAAGTTGCCGGCTGCACGTGATTTTGAACGGCTTCTGTTGGCCTTATTGTATAGGATGTGGCTCGACATGTAAACTCCTAACAAGCCAAGCACTTCGGAAGAACCTGTAGATTGAAAGCTACAAATCTGTAACAAAATCCTACGTAGGGCTCCCGCCGAAGCTGTCTCCGGTGGCCCTTCAGGCGCGGATTCTCTTGAGAGCACTTTTCCACTGAGATTTCAGCCGCAGTGGACCCTTTTTGCCAACAGTTCCAGCCAGGCTGGCTTTTGCTGGTGGCATTGTTGCTCTGTCTCGGCAACAGCAATGAAGGCCTCCTTCCAATATGCCTGGCCTTCGTCTGGAAACTGGGGTTGTAGACAGGATTTCATAAGGGTTCAACAGGTGTTCGTATGGAGTTTTGGGGCATTGGGTTTAGAGATTAGGGTTTGCTCGCTGTCGCACGCACAACTCTATTCTATTAACTCCCATAGCAGCTATAGCTACGATAATGATTGTAGCTACTGTACTGACTATAGGAGACTATAGCTACCAACATGACTATATCTATTATACCAACTACGGCAACTATACCTGCTAAGGGATGTCAGCTCTGCAGCATGGCATCTAAAATCTTTCCTGTTTAGCTGTGTACTATAGGGTTAGAATAGGGTTTTGAGCTCAATGTAGTACAATTAAAATAAGGAACCCTGAGAATACACAAACGTAATTATTTAAGCTTCTACATGACTCTTGGGGTTGCCGTCAAAAGTCCATCATCACACTTTGACAAAAAAATTGGTAACCAAAGATGGTAACTACCCCAGAGGGTCCAAGTACTCCTGATTAAAGGACTTTAGGGCCTTGTTAGGTCTCAAAAACCATAAATAAGGACATGAGCGAGTCGCTCGGGGGCCCCGAAACCCTAAACCCTAAACCCTAAAACCTCGGAAACTGTGTCCCCCGGGTTGGCTTTAGGGATCCAGCCACACGGGGCCCAGTGCTTGGGGAGTGAGCAAAAATGAGAGGAATATCAGAANAAACCCTAAACCCTAAACCCTAAAACCTCGGAAACTGTGTCCCCCGGGTTGGCTTTAGGGATCCAGCCACACGGGGCCCAGTGCTTGGGGAGTGAGCAAAAATGAGAGGAATATCAGAATACCTTCAAGGATAATCATCCATCATAACCCCTAAACCCTAAACCCTAAACCCTATACGGATATGTGGGCTCATCAAAGTACAGGAGAAGCCTCAGAATTTCTACTTCGACCCGAACTCTGAAGCCCTGTCTGGGCCGTGAAGCCCTCCAGAGCTCCAGAGTTCGGTTTTGGGTTTAGGGTTTAGGGTTTAGAGTTTAGGGGTTTAGGGGTTTAGGGTTTAGGGTTTAGGGTTTAGGGTTTAGGGTCTAGGGTTTGGGTTTAGGGTAGGGTTTAAGGCTTAGGGCCTTAGGGTTCAGAGATTAGACCACAGAATGGATAAAAACCTCCTGAAAGAATCCAGGGAGCCCTGCAGGGTAAGGAGAAAACCTAATTGCTTAGGGTTTAGGGTTTAGGGTTTAGGGCCGGGTGGCCCATCTGCGGCCGACAAGGCAGACAGAGAAATCACCAGGCAGCTGCGGAAGAACATGATCCTGAGAGCTTTAAGTATAGTGATGCTGGGAGCTGTTGATCACGTTCCTTTGGGCAACTATAGTGGGTCCTGAGAGCCATTCATGCAGTTTTGCCAGGTGTTGATCTATGCAAACAGATGGCATGATCCTGAGAATCTCTTGGGGCTTGAGGTGTAGGGCTTTGAAGAGTATCTGTGTATGCATGTATGTATGTATGTATGTATGTACAGAATGTAGTGTAATGTTATGTTGTTCTATGTGCTGCTGATATGTTTGTGAGACTTTGCATGGCTTGGGGAGGTTTGTGTGTGTGCTGTGGTTTTTCGGAGTTGGTGACTACTGCAAGGGCTTTCCAGGGCTTTGAGATCCTGAGTGTTGCAGAACTTTTCTCTTCCCCGTGATAATCAACGGTACGCCCCCACCCCCCACCCCCACCCCCGACCCTACTCGAGAAGTGTTTTTATTAGCGGAGGGGGGGGGCTCTATTTATAACTTTCAAGAAACGTGTCTTGTCGAAGGAATCCCGGAACGTTAGTATCCCTGAACCCTGAACCCCACCTAAACCTTAAAATCGTCAAACCCTAACCCGAAACCCTAAACCCTAAACCCCTAACCCCTAAACCCTAAACCCTAAACACCTAAACCCTAAACCCTAAACCCCTAAACTCCCAAACCCTAAACCCGAAACCCTACACCCTAAACCCGAAACCCTAAAATCGGCACAAAAGCCTCCTGTCAAGTGGCAAGTCCCACGGACAAGTTCGCGAGGCGTTTTTTGGGAGCCCTAAATGGCTGGCGACGCCGGGGTAAGTTTAGGGTTTAGGGGTTTAGGGTTTAAGGTTTGTGGTTTAGGGTTAAAGTTTGGGGTTAGGGTTTAAGACCTGGGGTTTGGGGCTTAGGGTTGAAGGGGCTGGAGAATATCTCTTCATTAACAAAGAAAAAACCGACACCCTCGAGCCAGTTTAGTGCACTACGTGTGCGCCAAGTGTCATGTAGTCTCTGAGGACAAACCCTTGCGGGTCCGATATATCTGATGATCCGATAATGGTACTTGGGTTTTGGTTTTAGGGTTTAGGATTGTTGTTCTGGGTTTAGGATTGTTGTGTTCTATGGTCGTAGTCGGGTGGACCTTGAAGGGACCATCCGCAATCATAGATTCAAGTCTTCCAAGCACCTCCGATAGGGGCCTACTTACGAAGGCGACCAAAATGTTGGAGGGTTAATACGATAATTGTGGACTGGAAGCCCAGCGAAAGAACAAATCTTACAAGTTGTTCAAGCCCTCTGTTGCGCCTCAAATCATACCTCCCAGCCGCCCGGAACCCCTGAAACCGAGCCGACAGAAAGACCCCAAACCATACAAGTCTTCGGAGAGATGCAGACTGAGCGGGGTCCAAGTTTTCGGGTACACCGAAAAGAGGGACCATTCGGAACACTCTCCTTGTAAGGATATCCTGAGCAAACAATCAGGCAATCTACCGCAGCGCTGCTTTGGAGACATGTATTTCGAAGAACTAGTGTCTCAATAACAAACTGTAAAACTCCAAACGACAAAACACGCCCCGGCCGTTGACGAAGGAAACTGAACGTTTGCTAAGCTTTACTACGCCTCCGGCCTCCATTCTGCGAGAATCTTACGTCTACCATATCGGAATCAAACCCCAGGTGAGTAATCTCTGTTACAGTCCCTGAACCTCTTAACTTAAGACTTAATATGGGGGGCTTAATAATTAGAATTAGAATGCTGTTTTGGGGCCCATTATACTAAAATTATAATTAGGAACCCCAAAATAGTATAGGTAATTCGTTAGGCCCCTATAGTAACTAGACTTAAGCCGCAAGAGCCAGATCCCAAAGCGTACGCTGAAAGCCGTGAGCTCCAGAAGAGAATCGCGCAAGGTGCGTTTAGCAAAGCCTCAACCCATAGCCTCCAAAACCCCTTAATTAAAGAATATACCTTAAACCATATTAGGGATCTTATTATAATTTAACGTATATTCCTTAATTAAGGGGTTTTGGAGGCTTTGGGAACCAGATGCCACAAAACGCTCAGTCGCCCGCACCTCATAATGTAGGGGCCTTAATAATTGGAATAGGGTTTTGGAGTATAATTATAATGAGGAACCCTGAGGAATAATAAGTGTAATGTTTAAGCTTCAAAATTACAAGGCCAAACCCCCAGACAGGAGAGATGCCGCCTGAATCGACGATGTCAACTCGCAGCCCACTTCCTGCAGGATGGGAGTCGCTTTCTTCACCACTCCACCGAAGTTGCCTCAGTTTTCTGTGTCTAAGGAATGTATGTAGGGGCTTTATTAATTAGAATAGGGTTTCGGGGCCCATTATACCATAATTATAATAAGGAACCCGCAAAATAGTTTTGGTAATTATTAAGGCCTCTATATTCAGACTTAAGGGTGCAGGGTTTGAGAAAAGGGTTTGAGCATGACGGCTCTTCTGCACCCAAACCGTAAACCCTACGGCCCTAGACCCCCAAACCCATAAACCCTATAAACCCTATAAACCCTATAAACCCTATAAACCCCTATAAACCCTATAAACCCCTATAAACCCTATGAACCCTACAAGCCCTATAAACCCTAAACCCTATAAACCCTAAACCCCTATACCCCTAAACCCTAAACCCCATAAACCCCCTATAAACCCTGTAAACCCTAAACCCCTATACCTCTTTCCGGCAGGACCCATGCGTCGTAATTTTCGTCAGGTTTCGGGCTTTTTTTGGGGATGGCTGGAGAAGAACGGCTTGGGGTTTAGGGCTTTAGGGTTTTAGGGTGGGTTTAGGGTTTTGGGCTTTGGGGTTTTTAGGGTTTTAGGGTTTATGGTTTAGGGTTTTGGGCTTTGGGTTTTTTGGGTTTTAAGGTTTGAGGGTTTCAGGTGTTAAGGTTTCGGGCTTAGGCTTTCAAATGGCCAACATCCCGACGGCAGAAATCGCACATCATGCAAAGTCCACTGGGCCGCTACGAACCCAAATCACTCTTGAACCCCACGCCTGGAGATACAGATCCAGAGGGGAGCCGGCGAAGTGAACTTCCTGCCAGAAGCTCTCTTTCTTCCCTAGACCCTGCACCCTAAGCCCTAAAACCCTAAGACCCTCAACCCTCAAACCGCGATAGTACCCTTATAGCAGCCCTTATAGATCCCTTAAAAAACCCTTAAGGGATCCCTTAAAGCAATTTAAAACCCGAAAACCCCTGTGAGCCAAAGGCCTGGGCCTACTGTGGCTGGGTTTCGGTCATTTGGGCTCGAGTTTTAGGCTTAAGGCTGCTAGGGGTTTAGGGTTTAGGGTTTAGGGCTCTCATGGTTTAGGGTTTAGGGTTGGGGTTTCGGTGCTTGGTTGTTGCACTTAGGCCGTCGAAGCTGTAGAGCACAAGTACTCAACTTTTCAAGATCTATGGATGCCGTGCTTGGGGATCTTGCGGTAGCCCTAAGACCTCAAGCTCAATGACCCTGAACCCTAGACCCTGAAACCTCAAACCTCAAGCTCAATAACCCTGAACCCTAAGCCCTAAACCCTCAAGCTCAATGAAGGTTCCAAGGCTGTTCCTACACCCTAAACCCTAAGCACTCTTCGGAGATTGAAGGCCTTCGTCCCAGGGTCGTCACATCTTTCTGGAACCCTCTACAATCCCAAAATACGCTAGGTGTCGATTTTTACAGTCCCAAAAAATCGATAACAATTCGGGCTCTGTATGGTACAATAAGGGAAACTCAAAATTATCCCAAAACCGATACGAGTTAAAGGTTCACGGCTTCGGGTACTTCGCGTCTCTGTGCTTTCAGGACTTAGGGTTTTGTTTCAAGGCCGCAGGCCTCGAGGGCAGCTACTGCAGTACATGGAGAGCCCCAAAAAAAAACGCGCAATATAGGGGCCTCAGTAATTAGAACGGGTTTTGGGATATGTGATACTGTGGTGATAATACGGAACCCCCAGAATAGTATAGGTAATTTTATTCTTTCATTCTCGGCAGGCCTCCACCTCAGCCATGGCAGCCCGGTCAGGAGGGAGGAGGCTCGAGAACTTTGCATTCGAAGCCCTGTTGGGCATTTGTTGCTGGAGCCTTGAATAAGCCTCTAGGTATGGGACCCTAAACCCCGAAATCCGATGCTCAAGCACTGAAGCCGGTATCAGGTCTAGGACTTTCAGATCCAGGCGTTGGGTTCAACCTAAATCTTGCGAGCACTGCATGGCCTGAGTGCCACAGTTGCGGAAGCCGGGCAACGTGCCGAGGTTTGATAGGAAGCCTTACTTTCAGTTCTTTGCCAGTTCCCATACAATGGTGCGCCATAACCTGCTATTTCGTGGGGTCGTGATCCCAGTTAAAACCCAAATCAACGGAGGGCTTTTGCCGGACGTGGGTTCCGGGATTTCGATATACGATTTTAGGGTTTGCGGGGGTTGAACAGTGTTATGAGGGCTTTACCACAGAGTGCAGAGATCAAGCCCCGAAAAATTGGTGTGGGGGTTTTTGGGCTCCATGTACAAGTCCACAGGATCTCATATCTAGGTCCTTGGGTTTGGGATGGTAGCACACGCAGGTTCACAGGTAGATAAGGAAGGTACAACAAAGTCATCACACTTGCCCATCAAACATTACGGAACCGCTAACCCCAAGCCCCTAAACCCTTGATATAGGGGCCTTAGTAATTAGAATAGGGTTTTGGGGCCCATTATACTATAATTATAATAAGGAACCACCAAGATAGTATAGGTAATTATTTCGGCCCCTGAACCCTTACTTCCTGGATAAACGCTGAGCCCAAAACCCAGGCCTCCTGAACCCCTCTCCGAGCCTCTTAAAGGGGTCGGAACAAAGAAAGGAAGGCTTCGGTGTATAGCAGAATATCAGTAGATGTATGTGCATGTATGTGTGTATATATATAATACGTACTTACAATAGGGGTTCCGTGTATAATGTTACAGTACCAAGTATATAAGGACCATAAAGGGATGTTACTCCTATCTATTTCCGACCCGTGACCCCCTGCCTGTGGTTTTTTTCGCTTAGGGTCATGGTAGCTTACTGTCAGCCGGTGACCGGGCCGGCGGTTACAGTGGCTCAGTGTCTTCGGGCGTTTGGTGCCTTCCTTAACCCTGTTTGAGGGCTCCTTGTTGTAATTTCTGGGCAAGTGCGGATAAAAAAGTAGGCTTTTGGTGGTTGTGGTATTCCCTAAACCAAACCTTTAGCCACGAGCTTTTCAAGTCACATCGAGGGTTCGCTGTCACTGGCGAATTACATGCCAAGGTCTGCGCGAGCGCAGATGAGGGTTGATCCGAAGAGTTTTGCTGCAGCGGCTGTATCTGTTCTACTTCGGTTCGATGAATTTTCTTCGGCTTTTATGGGGGGGGTTCTATCCAGCGTTTATCATTTATCAGTGCCCTTAGGGGTTTATCTGGCCAGGTAGGCTTTGTGAGTCTCATTCATTTGGCGTTTATGGTGTTCTGTTTCATGGTGTCTGTATAAGTTTTGTGAGTTGTATCCGGCTTTCTACTAAGGGTTTCGTAGCGTCTCATAAAGTTTCACAGTGGCTGGAACCATGAAGCCTATGGCGCTAAAGGGGGTTCCTTGCCGTCTTATACTCGCTTCAGACGCCTTTCGATGGATGGGGTCGCAGCGAGTTTGAAAGGGCGACTTAGCTTGGATAAATCTCAGAGCACTGCCAAAAAGGGGTCTCGTAGAGGTGTTATAGGGACGCTTCAGGGGTCCAGGCTGTTTTCTTAGGGTTTCGGGCTCCTGGTGTTTTTGGGATTTAGGGGCGCTCCAGGGCTTTGTAAGGCGTTGATACGCCCGGTTTAGGGTTTAGGGTTTAGCGTTTTCAAGATCACCCCTCTGAGGAGCATTTCATAAACCAGGGCCGCGCGATCCTCGAAAGGTTAAGCCCAGCTTCGACAGAATTGAATCTCACAGGGCTTACCCAAGCCCTAGACCTAGACCCGAAAAACTAAGCCCTGAAGCCTAAGAACCAAGATCTTGAAACAGTATTGACATAAGGACGTGGCTTGAGCATGCGAGAACTGAAGTTCCACAAATCTGCTTCCAAACGTATCCGAAAACGGATCCAGGATTCCAAATCTACTTGAAGTCTGGGGTCCCAGGTATCTCCACGACTTAGACAGAGGCTTGCCCGGCCCGCGCATGAATTTCTTTCGACAAAAAACTAGTCGCGAATGCATCCGTGATCAAAAAAACTCAAGAGCACGTCTTCCAGCTCACGCCCAGCCAGCTGCCCATATGGGTGGTTGTCAAAATTATGGTCCCTTCTTGGGTCCTTATTATACTACGGCACCTATTATTTAGCGTACCCAAAAAGTGACCCTAATTTTGACAACCACCCATGTCTTGTACTCCTCAACTCTGCAGCCCCCCAAAGCAACACCTGAAAAGCGACGTAAGATCGCTGCAACTCGGGACAAAAGCCTGCACTTTGACCATCTACTGCTGCTGCTACGACGACTTCCAGAAGTACTACTACAAACAGTGACATTACTCACTAGCCCAACGGATCACACAGGAGTACAAACATAATGCCGACAAACGAAATAGGCCCGCATGAGCTCTGAAGCGATAGTAGATGACAGAACGACATCGACAATAGGCAGAAGTAGAAACCGTCAACAATCAGCAACACTGCATAGGAATGCCAAATGCTTCGGGACGACAGGGTTGGACAAACCAACATCAAGACGCAGCAGAGTCCTTGATACAAATTGTTGCCATTGTGACAACTAGCCGTGACAAGCCGCATTCACAATAGTGCTGACGTCTTGAACATCTGAGGGTAAACACTTAGTGGTGCTTAAGATCGAACGAACTGATTGAAAAAGCTTCGTCCCTTTTCTTCAGACACGGTTGACTCAAGCCCGAAGATCTTGACGATAGCGGGAGAGTCAAACCCAGAAACCCGTGCCCTTAACCCAAAGCGCAACCCTAAACCCTAGACCCCTGAATGGGAGTTTCCGAAAATAGGGGGTACCTTTTTGGGGGTCCTTGTAATAAGGATCCTACTATGTAGGGTGCTATATTAGGGCCCCCTATTTTCGGAAACTCCCAGATCTAACCTAAGCTGCTCCAGCCCCGTAATGACACCCTCGAACAGCGCTTGACGGCTGGGTGTGAGACTCAGCTAAGTGTACACCCATCCCAGAGAGCTCAGCATAGCATAGCATAGCAGTTTAGGGTATTTTTTTTGAGCACCTTTTTTCCGTCTGCCCGTTCAGTCCGAAGCACACGAAAGGCCACTGTGGCCAGTTTAGGGTTTTGAGTTCGGGGTTTAGCATCAGGATACGTGCCGGAATGGAATAGCAAGTGCTGCTGTCCCCTACTTGTATAAGTCCCTGTGCAATGTACCCCCAAAACCCTAATATAGGGGCCTTAATAATTAGAAATGGGTTTTGGGGCCCATCATACTATACTTATAGTAAGGGCCCCCCAAAGTAATATTGGTAAATATGGAGGCCCCTATATTATTCTAGTCATGGATGCCCCTACTGTAAGGTTTTGGTGTTCCAGGGTCTGAGAGGTGCCGGGCGCCTTTAAGTCATAAGATCAGGCTCTTCTGCTTGGGGCGGTGATTTAGGGTTTTAAGGTTTAAGATTTAGGGTTTTAGGGTTTAGGGTTTTGGGGTTTTGGATGAAGGGTTGACCGTTGAGAGTTTAGTAACTGAAACCGTCTTAACAATACTTTAGCGTGATCCCTTCTTGGTAATCCGTGTGGATCTGTCTAGCTTGGGCCTGCTAAAGGACCCAACAATCGAATGACCTACAAGATATCCTGAAGGTTAAAGGCATCAGACATCAGACTCTCTGGGAAGACGGCTGCTGCCTAGTTGAGGCAGCTCGATGGCGCGCATGGCGTCCTTGCCCCGCCGGACGGTTTTAGGCTCTGCGATTTCTAGCACCTCGAGTCTCAGGATTTTTTAGTTACGGATTGAGGGTTTTGGGTGTGTAAGTGTTAAAGACTAGGCCAGGCCTTGACAAGAGCGTCTAAGGACCCCAAATTCTAAAGGATGTTAGGATTCCGGGTTTAAGGATTTGGCCTGCGGGGCTGTGCAGTTAGGGTTAAAGGGTACGATCGGAGTAAGCCAACCTAAACAAACCCTTAGGGTTTGTTGCGCATTTAGGAATGCTGCTTAAATACTTAACCCCAACACAACTTCACAGGGTTTCCTGGAAGCCGGATATTTGGGAGTTTCCGAAAATAGGGGACCCTAATATAGTACCCTGAATAGTAGGATCCTCATAAGGACCCCCAAAGTAAGGTACCCCCAATTTTCGGAAACTCCCATATTTGTCAGGGTAGGATTCAGGGCGTGAGGGCCTAAGTCCTTAGTGTAGAACCTAGTAATACTGCCCCTAAACCCTAAACCCTGAACCTTCCTGCATAAGGGTTAAAGTAAAGCAGGGATGCTCTACCTCATAAAACGGGCATTAAAGACAAGAAGAGGCTTCAGTAAGCCGAATTCTGTAATCCTTTGCGCACCGATATTTCGATTTACAAACCATAGCAGCACATGTTAAGCCCTGCTTCTACTGCTGTCAAGCCTCACCTCTCGGAGTATTCCTGTTCCTGCAGGATGACCACCTTGCCGACCTAGACTATGCCTGTATTGCTTAACCATGCTAGAGTTCAGGATGCGGGCTTTTTCACATCCATCGACACCATAATACGAGAAAAAGGGTGAATCCTCAACCCTAACCGAGCCCGAGGGCCCAAAACTCTAAATCGCCAGGGTTAAAGCTTCTAGCTTAGGCCTCACTGTAGGACTTCTTTCCCTAAACCCTAAACCCCTAAACCCTAAAACACTACAACCCTAACCCTAAGCTCTAAACCCTAACACCTTAAACCCTCCGAAGACCCCTAGGTTTCCGGTCCTGTGAGGCGGGCATCTTCATGCCACCGAGGCAAACGCCCGACGAAGCCCACAGATGAACCTCTTGGGCTATAGGGTTTAGGGTTTGGGGTATACGGTTTAGGGCTTGGGGTATAGGGTTTACGGTTTGGGGTATAGGGTTTAGGGTTTGGGGTATAGGGTTTGGGGGGGATGAGGGGTTTACTGTGTAGGGTTGAGGGTTGTTCAGGGCTGTGCATGGCTGTTGAGAGTTTATGTCTTCAGTGTTTTCAATTCTTTCCTTTGCTTTCGGGTCCGTTGTATACAGCTTCAGGATTTTAGGGTTTTATGTGGGGTGGCTTCCGGCTTCTAGGCTTCTGGGTCTGAAACCAGGCCCCGGCTTGAAATAGCCAAGGGTTTACAAGGTTTCGAGCTTCGGGCTCACCGGGTGTGCATTCCCGGGGGGGGTCGGAGAGCTGCAAAGCAGCTGAGGGTGGGAAGCTCTTCCTGGACTCCGGCTGGAAGTACTAAGAGAGCCTGTGTGCAAGGTTGATGTCGTGGCCTCTAGTGGTTAATGTTGAAGTCCGGAGGACGCTGAAGTCCGGAGGACGCTTTGATTTTAGTTTAGGCAATCCCTGAATTCTAAACCCGAAACCCCATACCCTGCCCTCCTCATCGTCGGCCATTTCCACAAAAAAACCCATCCTGCCGGGGTGTTCTTGTGGCAGCGTCCTTGCGATCCTGAACCATCTGTGTCTACTTCTGCATGTATATCAGGAGGGGTAGCCGACTGTGTTGGTTGCGCGGTCCTAGCGTCCTCTAGGCGCCTTAACAATTACCTATACCATTTTGGGGTTCCTTATTATAATTATAGTATAATGGGCCCCAAAACCCTATTCTAATTAGTTAAGGCTCCTATATTAGTGTTTTCTGAAAGCTCTAACAAAATCGTTGCTGGCGGAGTAGTCTCTGGTGGGAGGTCCGGTGTTCTTCGGTATTTTAGCACCTAGCTTTACTCTACAATCTGCTACCAGAAGATAGTGGTCACCTGGAAATCCAGTATATATCATGATGCGCTCTGACATTAAGGACTGTGGGAAGCCCTTCTAGTGACCGATTTATCTTTCTCTTTCACTAAGGCCTTAATGATTAGAATAGGGTTTTGGGGCCCGTTATAATGTAATTACAATAAAGGAAACCCCAAAATAGTGTTGGTATTTATTTAGGCCCCATGTTAATGTTGCTGGCTATGGCTAGCCTTGCGCCCTCCTCTACTAAGAAGGATTGCATTTTATCCTAGATCATACCCTAAATGGCTTGTTCTTGCGTTATCCTTGTCCTTTGCGGTTGCCCAAATTTGAGATGCTCTTAGCCACACTCTTCCGGATCCGAGGGCTGAGACCAGCACAGAGGAATCGCCGCAGCGTTGGGCGATGCCTAGCAGCTAGCACTCTCCGGCGGAGGGTTAAGCTCTCAACCCTCATGTAGCTTTCTTCTGAGCTACGATGAATGCACTTGTTTGATGGTTCAGAGATGGGAAACGGAAGAACAAAAGCAGCTCACTGCGGCTTCTGCGGCCCTGAAAGCCGAGAACCTCTGCCACCCCATTCAACCGACGCCCTGACGGGCTTCAAGCGACATCAACTGTAGCCCTGAGCCCAGAACTCTCCTAAACTCTGAATTTTAACCCCAACCCGCAAGTCCTGATCCTTGAATTAAGGCTTTGGGGTAGGTCTGGGTGCGTGTGCAGGAGCTTTTCTTGGGTTACCAAACCCTAAACCCTAAACCCCTAAACCCCTAAACCCTAAACCCCTAAACCCTAAACCCTAAGCTCCTTGACGAGACGCCTACAAAATCCTGGTAAAAAAACCACGCTCCAGAACTCCTCCACCACCCTGCTATAGATCTAAAACCCTAAACCCTACTATGACCTAAAACCCTAAACTACTTTTGACCTAAAACCCTAAACCCTACTACTAGTATGGACCTAAACCTTAAACCCTACGATCGACCTAAACCCTAAACCCTACGATAGACCCCGGATGGAGAAACCCAGTTTTGGGGCGCAGCCTCGTTGAGCCGTTCGAGCAGTTCCGGGAGCTCGGGGACCTGTACCGGAAGGTTTCGGGTTTAGGGGTTTGTGGCTTAGGGGTTGAGAATTTAGGGGTTTAGGGTTTAGGGGTTTAGGGTTTAGGGTTTGGGGTATAGGGTTTAGGGTTTAAGGTTTGGGGTTTAGGGTTTCTGGAACTGCGGTTTTCTAGGCTGTAGGTGGATTCTTTGAGAGCAAAAAACTGCATGTAAGGGTGCAGGACGTAGGTCGGATTCCCTTTACACCTCCTCCAAGGTTGGTTTAACGGATCCTATCCGGGCTCAAAAAGTGTTTCGTTTTCGGGTCTTGTGGTTTGGGCCTTTAAGCTTCGGGAGTGCTTGGGTACAGTGTTTGGGTTCTTTTGGCACTGGGGAGCCCCTGGGTTCTTGGCTGTTGGGGCTTTTTGATGCTTCCTAGGGCTCAAAACCCCTTCGGGTTCAACGAGATTCTGCGGTACAGGGGTAAGGCATGGTTGTCCGTTCCTTTGTGCCGGTTTCGGCTAGGATGTTGTATGGGCATGGTTTCAGATAAGGCTGACAAGGCCGGGGATCATTTTGAGCATGAAGAATTGGTCTGTTTGTAAACAGGACGTTTTTTAAGCCAAACTTGTAGAATACCCGGGCTTCCAGCAGACGAGAACCATGGGACTCCCAAACGTGGAAAAACACCACTACTTACCTCAATGCAAGGTTTAAGGTTTAGGGCTTAGCGAAAGCCTGCGCAATCGCCGCCCTCAAATCGATATCTGGTTGAATGTCGAAAACTGGACCCCGCACCCACATGCCTAAACCCTAACCCCCAAACTTAAAACCCTGATAGGTCTATAGCACACTTTAAAGCCGTTCCAGCCTGCCTAAACCCCTTACAGCAGTGTTAGGGACCCCTGTAGATGCCCTTATAGGTCCCTTTAAAGGCCCATGTAGATCCCCCGTAGATCCCAAAAAATGCCGGCTCTTTCAAGCTCCACACCCGGTTATCCGCCTGCGGGGAGCACTCGGAAGCGACATAGCCCTGGCTCAGTCAACATGCACGCCACTTTACGGGCTTCTTTAAGGGTACCTTTAAGGGTTCCAGGGTTCCTATAAGGCTCTACAAGGGTACCGTAACGATTTTGGGGTTGGGTCAAGGTACCATCAGGGTACTGCTAGCTTAGGGCTTTTGCGATTTCAGGCGGCCGGTGTTCCTAAGATTCAGCGCTGAAGGAAACTTGAGTCTCATTCTGGGCCGACTACACCCATCAGATTGGGGATGCCTGCTTCAGGGGCTTGAGGGCATCCAGGGGACGGGTCATTCTGGGATTTAGCCTTAAGGAGTGCAAGTCTCTCGGCTTGCTTGGGTCTGCGGGCATATCAATGTATCCAGAACCTCAGCCCTATAAAGACCTCCAACCCTGAAACCCCAAACGCCCAAGCGTCGTAAAAAAATGGACCTACAGCAGCTCAAGGACTAGAGCCCGAATTCCCAGCAAAACCCTTGATGAACGCCTTCAAGGAACCCTAGACAAGAATGACAGCCTCGTACGCTTAAGGTTCAGGATGTGGGGTTTAGGGTTGTAGGGGCCTGAATAATGACTAATACTCTTCCTTTGCATTTGTTCTCCTGATTATAGCTAGACTATACATTATACTACCCTTATAGATCCCTTCTAGTATCCCTTAAAGGAACCCTTTAAAGGAACCCTATACCCCACAACCCTACTAACTGAAAAAAAGGGGCGGCCCCGACACCTCCTTGCCAAGGCCCAGGACTACAGAGAACTCTCGGCTGGGATCGTCCTGCAAGCACCGAGAGAGACTAGTCAGGGTTTAGGGTTTAGGATGGTTTAGGGTTTAGGGTTTAGGATGGTTTAGGGTTTAGGGTTGCTTGTATAGGGAAGAGGGCTAACGGGCTTGATTCGGGCACAATAGACCATAGGGTATGCATTAAATTCGATGCCCCCTTACTTTCATAGGTTCCTTCATCTAGGACCTACGAGCATGACGGAATAAGGCAAACGCCTGCGTAAACAATGCAAGCACCAAGCCTCAATGCAAACCATGGACCCTAAAGCGCTCGGCCAGACTTGCGGGTTTGGGGGTTTCGGATTTCTCAGCTCCGAAGCGTTTTGCAATGGCTAACGAATTCAGAAGCACCTGGTCGATCAGCGTGAACACGAGGCGGACCTGGGTCGAGGCTGATACTTGCCGCACAGCCCCATCCCCCAATGAATACTCTTTACAAGCGCCAAACTAAAAAACCCTAAAGTCTACACCCTAAACTCTAAACGCAGCATGTAGGTGTATGCGTCTTGATGGGGCGACGGCTTCAGGATGCTTCCAGGGTTACATGGAAGCTTGCTGATCCCCGGGGTTCAGGGTTTAGGGCTTAGGGTTTGGGGTTTAGAGTATAAGTTTAAAGCAGGACGCTTGCTAATTAGGAAGGGCTAGAGGCACGTGCCTGGGGAAACCCATCAAAAAAAAAAATCGCAAAAATCAAAAAAACTTTTTTAGCCAATCAAAAAAAAACTTTTTCCCAATCAAAAAAACTTTCTCTACCAGTTTACAGGCAAGCCTAGGAGCATCCGGAGATTTCGTCCCCATCAAAAAAACTTTCAGTAGTAGTCGTAGTCGTAGTTGTNAAACTTTTTCCCAATCAAAAAAACTTTCTCTACCAGTTTACAGGCAAGCCTAGGAGCATCCGGAGATTTCGTCCCCATCAAAAAAACTTTCAGTAGTAGTCGTAGTCGTAGTTGTCGTATCATTAGTAGTAGTCGTCGTCGTCGTAGTAGTAGTAATAGTAGTAATAGTAGTAGTAGTAATAATAATAATAGTAGTGGTGGTAGTAGTAGTAGTAGTCGTAGTAGTAGTAGTAGAAGTAGTAGTACTATTTGTGCTAATAGTGATAAAAGTAGAATTAGTCAAAGTAGTAGTAACAGTGGTAGTAGTCGTCGTCGTTGTCGGAGGTAGTAGTAGTAGTAGTAGTAGTAGTCGTCGNTAGTAGTACTATTTGTGCTAATAGTGATAAAAGTAGAATTAGTCAAAGTAGTAGTAACAGTGGTAGTAGTCGTCGTCGTTGTCGGAGGTAGTAGTAGTAGTAGTAGTAGTAGTCGTCGTAGTGGTAGTAGTAGTAGTAGTAGTAGTAGCAGTAGTAGTAGTAGGAGCAGGAGTAGGAGTACTAGTAGTAGCACTGGCTGTACTGGCCCTAGTAATGGCGGTAGTAAGAGTAGCAGTCGTAGTAGTGGTAGTCGTCGTCGTCGTAGTAGTAGCAGCACTAGCTGTACTGGCTTTAGTCATGGCAGCAGTAATAGTAATAGTAGTAGTAGTAGTAGCAGTAATAGTAGTAGTAGTAGTAGTGGTAGTGGTAGTGGTAGTGGTAGTGGTAGTGGTACTGGTAGCAGTACGGTTGATAATATAAATCCTGCATTACCCANTAGTAGCAGTAATAGTAGTAGTAGTAGTAGTGGTAGTGGTAGTGGTAGTGGTAGTGGTAGTGGTACTGGTAGCAGTACGGTTGATAATATAAATCCTGCATTACCCATAATAAGGAATACACCATAATTCCCATAGTTTAGGGTCCTTAAGTTAATGCAGGATTTATATCATCAACAGTAGTAGTAGTAGTAGCAGTAGTAGTAGTACTAGTAGTAGTACTAGTAGTAGTAGTAGTACTAGTAGTAGTACTAGTAGTAGTAGTAGTAGTAGTAGTCGCGGTGGTGGTGGTGGTGGTGGTGGTGCTGCTGCTGGTGGTGGTGGTGGTGGTCGTGGTGGTGGTGGTGGTGGTGGCCTTCCTTCCTTTCCTTCCTTTCCTTGCTTCCTTCCTTCCTTCTTTCCTTCCTTCCTTCCTTCCTTCCTTTTTTCCTTCCCTCCTTCCCTTTTTCCTTCCTTCCTTCCTTCCTGCCTGCCTGCCTGCCTGCCTTCCTTCCTTCATTCCTTCCTTCCTCTCTCTCCGCCTTCCTTCTTTCCTTTCTGCCTGCCTGCCTGCCTTCCTTCCTTCTCTTCTAATGAGAAGGGAAAAGTTTTTTTGATTGTAAAAAAGTTTTTTTGATTGGAAAAAATTGTTTTGATTGGAAAAAATTTGATTGGCATCCCCCTGGCACGTGCAGTTATAGAACAACACCAGGAGCGGCATATAAATCTCGGCTATGACCTTTCAACTTTCTACATCCCTGGGGTGATGTGCATACAAGTTCACAGACATACATACCTATATGCATACATGCATCCATGCATACGTGCATACATGCATACATGCATACATGCATACATGCATACATGCATGCCATGCATGCATACAGACATACATACGTACATACGTACGTACATACATACATAAATACATACATGCATACATGTATGTTTATAGGTGTGTATGTATGTATATATATATATATATACATGTATGTATATATGTATATATATATATATATGCATACGGGGACAGAGTTGATGCTTAGTGTTTTGAAGTAGATAGTTGACGATCTACTCATGAATCCTACTATCTGTAAATGTGTACATGACCAGCTTTACGCTAAGTGGTGGTACCCAACTTCTGACCGTACTTACAACCTACGTATCATGCGCTTGGGCCGACAGATCGCAAGACCCTGTCGAAGCTCGCTAAAAGGAAACCTACAAAGCCCCCAAAAGCAGATGAAAAGTTCTGATAACCCGATGTGGGTGATAACGTCTGCTAGCTATTCAGACTTCCGTAGAGAACCTCGGCCCGAAAATCCCAACAGACACCTTCGCAGTCTGGGAATCCAATGACTCCAGGCCCTCGAAGCTGAAAAGGTGCCATACCCGAGAACCTGACCCCCCCAAAAGCCCACCCACACAGGAACCTCACCACGCCGAGGACTTGTGGCTTTTGGAGTTGATGGCTTTAGGAGTTTAGGAAAGACACAAGACCGCCCATCGAAAGTCCTACAGACTTTCCAAGGTGGAGGCCAGGACGGTCTAGCAAGAACGACACCGGAATCAACTGTGAAGACATTCCAAGAAATTTTCCATCGCGCGCTACGTGCGTTGAGGACTATCGCTTCTGCCAGCCATGACGCGGAAAAGTCAAAAGCGACACTCTAATCCAACACCTCAAGTAACCCGAAAAGCTAAACCCTGAACCATAAACCCCAAAACCTGAAACCAAATCCCAAAGCTTAAACCCTTTACCCAAAACCCTAAAATGCCCCAAGCCTAAACCTTAAACCCCAAACTAACCTTACTTGGAGGTCCAGGGGTAGTTATAAGTAGGGTTATAAGTAGGGTAACTAACTATACTTCTAACCCATATTAGGGGACTTATAACCCTACTTATAACTACCCATGAACCTCCAAGTAGCCCACAGGTCCTCAGTCCGTAAAGCCGACATTCCTGCGCCCAAGAGGCTGTCTGGGTCGTGACCCGCACGATGTCTAGGCCAAGGCACCTGCTGTACCTGGGCTCGGTTACACCGGTCTCAAGGTTGACGGTTTAGGGAAGTTTAGAGGTTTAGGGAAGTTTAGGGGTTTAGGGAAGTTTAGGGGTTTAGGGTTTAGGGTTTAGGGTTTAGGGTTTAGGGTTTAGGGTTTAGGTTTAGGGTTTAGGGTTTAGGGGTTTAGGGGTTTAGGGGTTTAGGGGTTTAGGGGTTTAGGGGTTTAGGGTTTCTCTGAGAATTTTGGAAGCAAAGGCTGAGGGTTCAGGGAGGCAGTTTAGGGCGTAGCCTGTAGGGTTGGGACTAGAGTAGGTGGCCGAAGCTTGTAGGATGCAACAAAAGGTTCCAGAAACACTCACAACGTTTAGACCTCGAAATTAGATTCCTACTTCCAGAGCACAGGAACACTTCAAGGCTCATGGGACTCAGGAGGCAAGGTCATAAGAACCTTAGTTGGGGCTCTAAGACGTTACCCGTATAGTTAACTGGTTGAAAACCTTACTTACTAAGTCCCGTGATTTTTGAAACTCTTTACCCTTAAAGATCCCCTGGCCCTTAAGGAGCCAGTACTACGTCCCATGATCCTTTAAGCTAAGGCCGCTCTGAGAAAGCGGCCGCGCAAGGAAGTCGCTGATGTCGTTCTCCTGCACATGCGCTGCCTCGCCGTGTGGATGCTCGCTGAAAGGACGCCCTTTATGGGTTTGGGATTTAGGGTTGAGTTGGAATTTTGGGGTTTGTTGGGATTTAGGGTTAGGGCTTAGGGTGCAGGGCCCACTTGGGAATGTTGCAAAAGGCCTCATATAACTGTTCTCCCTCGATCCTGAGCCTTGGAATTATCTGCTGAGGGCCTCAAGCAGTGGAGGCACCCTCGAATTTTGCTTCGAGTCTTGAGACATTCCGCTGCTCATCGAACTTGCCGCTTTGGTGGGCAGGACAAACGACCCTTGCAGATGTCTGCCGTGCAACGAACCCCCCTTAAATCGCAAGCCCGAGAAGCCCTACAAGACCGGATCAGACTCCCATGTTACAGCAATCGCCTGGACCCTCGGCCCTCAAAACCTGGGTCCAATCTGCAACAGAGACCCTGAAGCTCAAACTAGGCCGAAACACTTCATTGTCAAAACTTTCAGACCCAAGTAACCTCATGAAATATGATTTGATTCAAACATAATTAATCTGACTGCTTCTCACTGTTAGGGTCTGGTCTTGGACCCCCAGGCGAGTACGCCACCTTAGTCCGAAGAAAGGATGCCTAATCTAGAGAACCCCCCCTCCATACACCGCCACTGAAATCTTTATAGCACAGTAAACCGCTAAACCCCTAAACCAGAGGCCTCCTTTTTCTGCGTCAGCTTCTTCTGCTCGTCTCGGAGTTCCTTGAAACTTAGGGGTTAGGGCTCAGGGTTTAGGCTTTAGGGGTTTAGGAGTTTAGGACTAGGATTTGGGGGTTTATGGGTTTAGGCTCAGTTTCAGCGTTGCGCTCTAGAGCCTCAAGTCCGCCAGAATCGCAGAGCCCGAAACACCAACCCAATGCAGGGTCCTCAAGAATTAGCATTCGATTTTGGTGTAACTTATACAGTAGTTCTTAAACGGATCTCTTTAGGAAAAGTGTTGGCTCCCCTAAATCCTAAACCCTGAACCCCAAGGTTTAGAGCAACACAGCCCAGTTCAAGCCCAAGCCTCAAAACCAGATATGTGTAGTTCTCTAAATTAGTGTCCGTTTTAGGGCCCCTTTTATAAGGGCGCCGTACTATTTTGTGGACCTAAGAAGCAACCCTAATTTAGAGAATTACCCATATGCCAATGGATCCCCTCAGCTACGAAACAGACCTCAGATTATATAGGTCTTCTAATGGTTAAAATGCACCCGTAGTACCCAAAAAGGAACATGTTTTGCAGTCTTCTTATGCCACATAGCAAGAACTCCCAAGAACTTTAAACTTATAAGAGAGTCAGACCTTTTGCTGAATTGAAAGGGGTTTGGGGCTCTCTGGGAACCTCTTCCTGCTGCCCTGCGAGCCTTCCGATACTCCTCGTGGGCGCTCTGCAACAGCTCAGCCGTGCCAGCTATCACCTAGTTCAGAGGAGGGTTCCTTAAGGGTTACTATAAGGGCTACTATAAGGTTATTGCGCTTTTTTTCACTTGTAGTTTGGGCTGCTTTAAGGTTTGTCTTACGTGGCAGGCGTGGGACTTTTTAAGCATAAGCTGTTTTGGGGGCCTTAAAAAACTAATCCTTCTAGAAGTCCAAATCTGTGCAACTTCAAGATGGTTGGGACATGGATGCTCTGTGGGAACGGACGGACTTTGTGTGGACGTTAACATGGTTGGGACATGGATGCTTTGTGGGAACACGGATGCTGGATGCAAACACTGGAAAAAACACAAGAAAACGTAAAAACCTTACGATAAACCACACCGGACTTTGTGTGGACGTTAACATGGTTGGGACATGGATGCTTTGTGGGAACACGGATGCTGCATGCAAACACTGGAAAGAACACCGGAAAACGCAAAAACCTCACGATAAAACACACCAGAATGCCACCTATCTGCAAAAAACACACACGATAACGCCCGCTATGTGCAAGAAACACAGGAGAATGCCAGGGAAAATTAAGGCGCGCCCACCTACTATAAGGGTTATACTATGAGGGTTATACTATGCCAGAGTTTCATTTTACACGTGGGTGGTCAGGGTTCGTTTGGGTTTCCAAACTATAGGGAAGTTTGGGGTTCCAACAAGGGAGACGACCATGATTTTGGCAGTTGGCCATGTGGGTGGCTGTCAAAATCATGGTCCCTTTTGGGGGTCCTTAATATATACTACGGCACCTTTTTTTTGGGTGTACCCAAAAAGGGACCCTACATAATTTTGACAACCACCCATATAGGATACTATCATAGAACCCTTATAGATCCCTTATAGTAACCCTTATGGACCCCTTTAGTTGTGGGGTTTGGGCTTGAGGGCTTCGGAGGTCGGGTTTAAGTTCAGGTGTCAGGGCCTGGGTTCAAGCTTAGGGTCTAGGGTGTGGGGTTTAGGGTTTCGGGTTTAGGGTTTAGGGCTTAGGGTTTAGGGCTTAGGGTTTAGGGTTTAGGATTTAGGGTTTAGGGCTTAGGGTTTCGGGCTTAGGGCTTAGGGTTTAGGGCTTGGGGTTTAGGATTTAGGCTTTAGGGTTTAGAGTTTAGGATTTAGGGTTTAGGGTCTAGGGTTTAGGGTTTCAGGATTGGCTTCTTCAGCACAGGATTTGGGGCTTCACGTTTGGGAGCTTCAGGAAATCAAGGACCCCTTTCATCCAGGCCCCCAGGGAGTAGGATCGTGATCATACTCAAGGTCCCTTCCATATTTGCAATAGGGGCACCTCAGGTCAGGATGCCCAGAATAAGGATCTTACCATTTAGGATCTACATGTTTTGCCTCAGAGGCCGGAGCCCTAAACTCGATGCCTGCAGACTCCAACTCAGGGACGGGAACGAGCAATAGCAATACCCCCTTACAATTACCGCTATAGTTAAGCAGGAGTTGCATAATATTGATATATATATATGTATATATATACACACACACATATATATATATATATATATGTATAGACATCCCTCATAGTCGCTAGAAGCAAGCAGGTTTAAGTAATAGCATGCAGTGCCCCGTCATACTCCGTATTATCGCTAGCAATACAAAAAGCTCTGAAGGCGTAAACACTGCCTATTAAATGCAACGCTGAGGGTCTGGGATTGAGGGTTTTTTTCAACGCCTTTTTCCTATCTGCTGAACAAAGTCGGAGAGCCCCAAAACCTCTCGCTCACGAAACTACTGAGGGTGTTGCTGGTTTAGGGGGTAGGATGTGGCCCTGAAGCACCAAAAAGCTTCAGCTTCCACACGCCAATGACAGCAAAAAGGGACGCCCGAAAGCACCTGCAACTCTGCGCCATTTTGCACCTAAAGAAAGAGCTTTCAAGACAACAGAGCAAAAGGGGCTTACATAAACAAGCGCTCCGGCACTTCAGATCCAAAAAGGAGCCCCACAGCACCTGAAACAAAAAAATGCTTTTAGGAACGGATGAGTGTTTAGGGGCTGAGGGTTTAGAGTAGGGTTTAGGGAGGGTTCAAGGTTCAGGGTTTAGGGCTCGTAACAGCCAAATAATCCAACAAAAGCCCCAAAGCATGTAATAGGGCCCAACCCCCTTACACTGAAGCCCAACAAGGTAGGGATATCCCAATAAAGTGCTTATGTGTATGTCCTTACCCTTTACCCTGAACCCTAAGGGTCCCTAGTGTAAAAAAGCACGGCGTCTCCCTACCTCCGCACGGTCGCTGGCAGCCTTCATGGATTGCAACATGACCTGGAGCTCGGGGGTCTACGGGTCTTTTGGTTTTTTTTTGAAAAATTTTGTTTTTTTTTGAAAGTTGAGGTGACTTAGGGTTTAGGGTATAGGGCTTAGGGTTTTTTGGGGGTGGTTGGGGTGGTTTAGAGTTCAGGGTTTTGGGGTTAACATGACCTGGAGCTCGTGGGTCTCATTAAGGGGGCGCGAGAACTGCAGTAGGGCTTTGAGATGCATTCTACAATTACTCTACTTGTTGTAATTGCAGAGGGACTACAATATAAGTGATTCAGACTAATCTGCGATGTTCATTCGGCTTTAAGGCAACATATGTTCAGGGTTTAAAGCGGATTTGGGGGTTGCAGCTACTATCGACATCGGGCTCCATGACCCCACTTGGGGTCCAAATGCGTGCCCAAACTAGAGATCTAGGTACCAAAAAACAGCTGAGCGTACAGTGCGTGAGGGCTAGGATAAGAGCTCTTTTAGCGGGTTTGGGGTTCAGGCAAAGCCCGACAAGGGCTTTTGTGCACAGAGTGTAGGTTCATGAAATTATTGGTTGGTTTGGTTCGTCTTCTGCGGCAGTAAACCCTAAACCCTAAACCCTAAACCCCTAAACCCTAAACCCCTAGAGGGTTGCAGTTTTTGACACGAATCGGGCTTGGAAAAATGCTCTGGCTCGGCCTTCTGGGGTTGGGATGATACTGTTGATGATATAAATCCTGCATTACCCATAGTAAAGGAATATACCACAGTTCCCATAGTCTAGGGTCATTAAGGTAATGTAGGATTTATATCATCAGCCGTAGCACTGCGTCGGAGGGACTTTCGGGCTTTAGGCTTCTAGCGGTATAGACCCTTAACCCAAAGTTATAGAAAGCCCTACAGAGGCCCTCTGAACCCTACACCGAGCTCTCCTCTTCCCTCAGGTCCATAAGAACCCCAACCGGCGTATGATGATTTTTATGATTTCTGGGTCAAACCCCATGTAGGGAACCCTGAAAACCTTATTACTTCTAGCATTTGTAGTACGGTGTAAGATGTAGATTTGGTCCTTCAGCTTTGACAGTCGCCTGGCCTCTCCCAACTTCGTCCCTTCGCCCCGGAAGCGGCGTGCGGCCTCCAACACAGATCGTGTTTAGGGTTTACCGTCTAGACTTCAGGTTTTAGAGTGTTTAAAGGCCCCGAATGCAGAAAGCAAATAGAAGGTTGGTTCGGCAGTCTGGGGGGAAGGGCATATGAGTCGCATGAGGAAAGTTCGACCGTTTTCAAGAGCCAAACCCTAAACCCTAAACCCTAAACCAAAGTAGGCCGCAAAGCTCAAGGAATCTTCAACTCTGGAGTCTCCAAGTTACTTGGAGGTTCATGGGTAGCTTATAAGGGGGGTTATAAGTAAGGGAACTATAATTACAACCCGTACTAAGGGACTTATATCCGCTCTTATATCTACCCATAAACCTCCAAGTAGGCTTCTTTGACTTCAGGGTTTCGGGGCTTTAGGGCTTTTGGTGCTTCGGACTTAGGGTCTCAGGCCAAAGGCTTCAGAGATTACCGTTGCTAGCAGGCCCCTTTGAAGATGCGATACGGACTGAGGGTTTCGGGGGTTAGGGCTTGGAGCTTAGTTTTTTGAACCGCCCGTTTGTTTTTTGAACCGCCCTTTTTCCGTCTGCTAGCTTGCTAACGTCCAGAATCCGCCATAGCGGAAGGCAGCTTTGCTGACATGACTTGAAGCTACAAATCTCTGCAGGGTTTAGGGTTCAGGGCTCAGGGTTTAGGGAGCTCACAAGCACATCCCCAGATTATCCTTATCTATGTTGACCGAAGCAGACAGCAACTGCATAAGCCAACCCCTAAACCGTAAAGCGTATCGATACCCAGAACTCCACCCGAAACGAAAAGGCTACAACAGAGCATGGCGGCAAAGCCATAGCTGTGGAGCACAAAGAAATTAAGCCGACCTCCGTCAACTCCTCCACGGCCACGAGGTCCGCCTTCGGTTGGAAATTCAAGCTTCGCTAAGGTGATGCTGCGACTTGAGGGTAGCAGGGTAGCGGTGATTTGTTCCTGGTTTAGGGCTTAGGGTGTAGTGAGCGAGGCGAGCCAGAACCCTCAACCCTAAATCCATAGCCCCCCAGGAAAGAAGCCAGGCCTACATCCAAAACTTCGAATGCCTAGCAAACCCTTATAAACCGGGTGCAGTATAGTAGTAGTATACTATTTATATAGGGACTACTTCTTGCGGCCCGAAAACTCACCCCCAAGTTTTCGGGCTTGGACGAAACCGCTAAGTCGATGGGAGATGAGGTCTGGAGTCTGGGTCCCAAGAACCCAACCAACAACCGGGAATCCTGACCCAGAAGTCAAGTTCTTACTTCTCGGGGTCTAGAGCTCAGAATCTAAAGCCGGCACCTGCAGATCGTAGAGAACGTCTTCCTCCCGGAGGATGTCCTGCATGGTCGAGAAGTGTCTGGAACAATCAGGGCTTCGGGTTTAGTATTAGGGTTGCTCCAGCGTCGTTCTTATTCGTTTTGCGGAGAGCAAATCAGCACAGCTGCATTGTTTAGCTGACTGGTTCAAACTCCAGCAAGTTCTTCTGGCTCTTGGAATTCTCTGCCCTTTGCCTCCTTACCCTAAACCCGCTACTTAGGCCTGTGTAGTGCCCTTCATCCCTCTGATGGTCGGACAATCGATACCCTAAGCTGCCATAGCCTACATTGACCGGTTCTGTGTGTACTGCTCAGTACAGGGCGGTAGCTTGAGGTGCTTCCTGCAACAACGTAGACCCTAAAGCGAACTTAAACTGAGGACCCTACATATATGCAACCCTGGAGGATCAGGAAGTCGGGACTTTGGCCTTGCAAGATGCGGGACCTGAATGGTTGGACTAAGGCTTTAGAGCTTTACAGGGCAAAGCCCCAATCTAGTAGGGCTTAGGGGCTTAAGGTCTACGGCCTATAGACGTGATTCGTAGGGAACTTGCCTTTCGAGGGTTATTGCATTCCTTCGTATGGATCATGGACTGAAGCAAGGAGGTCTAGTAGGGTCGAGGTGCGGTTTTGGGTTGTCGCCGGCTCTAAGGTTGAGAGTTCAGATTGTACCTAGACGTCCCTTCCGGCTACCCCACTTCCTCTTTAAGACCCCCAACCATAAATAGGTTGTTTAGAGAAAGTACCAAGATCTTGCGCTGGGTAGAGGTCCAGACCCTCCGGTTCAGGAAATCAGAAACCCCAAGATTTTTTTTGCTATGGCCGTGCGCACGAACGATGCGCGCGCTTTGGCGCCTTCTCTGGAGCTCCCCGCAGCAGTCTTGAAAGAGTGACATACTTAAAATGAACTCCGAATAGGGCGTTGT